>RXON01002620.1:0-95008 GCA_009667805.1 Leptobrachium leishanense
TGTGTATAGTGTGACATGTCTCTGTATAGTGTGACAGCTCTGTGTATAGTGTGACATGTCTCTGTATAGTGTGACAGCTCTGTGTATAGTGTGACATGTCTCTGTATAGTGTGACAGCTCTGTGTATAGTGTGACATGTCTCTGTATAGTGTGACATGTCTCTGTATAGTGTGACAGCTCTGTGTATAGTGTGACATGTCTCTGTATAGTGTGACATGTCTCTGTATAGTGTGACATGTCTCTGTATAGTGTGACAGCTCTGTGTATAGTGTGACATGTCTCTGTATAGTGTGAGATGTCTCTGTATAGTGTTGACATCATCTGTATAGTTAGCATGTCTCTGTGATATAGTGTGATGTCTGTGTATATGTGACAGCTCTGTGTATAGTGTGACATGTCTCTGTATAGTGGTGACAGCTCTGTGTATAGTGTGACATGTCTCTGTATAGTGTGACAGCTCTGTGTTGTAGATGACTAGATGTATATGTGATGTCTCTGTATAGTGTGACATGTCTCTGTATAGTGTGACAGCTCTGTGTATAGTGTGACATGTCTCTGTATAGTGTGACAGCTCTGTGTATAGTGTGACAGCTCTGTGTATAGTGTGACAGCTCTGTGTATAGTGTGACATGTCTCTGTATAGTGTGACAGCTCTGTGTATAGTGTGACATGTCTCTGTATAGTGTGACAGCTCTGTGTATAGTGTGACATGTCTCTGTATAGTGTGACAGCTCTGTGTATAGTGTGACATGTCTCTGTATAGTGTGACAGCTCTGTGTATAGTGTGACATGTCTCTGTATAGTGTGACAGCTCTGTATAGTGTTAGGTGTCTCTGTATAGTGTGACAGCTCTGTATAGTGTGACAGCTCTGTATAGTGTGACAGCTCTGTGTATAGTGTTAGGTGTCTCTGTATAGTGTTAGGTGTCTCTATATACAGTGTCAGATTCTCCTCACACTTTCATTTCATTCTCCCGCGCTCTGATTCTTCAGCCTCTCCGATCATGTGACTCTTGTCACGTGAGTGGTGTGACGTCACAGGATGTAGTAGCTGGTTGCACCCCCTGGCTGGAAGAAAAGCACTTCCGGTGTGTAACGGCAGGGACTGTCCGGTGAGTGAGACGAGTAATGATTCCCCCTCCCCCCCCGTGCATCTACACCCCCTCCCCCTGTATACATATATACACCCCCTCCCCCTGTATACATATATACACCCCCTCCCCCTGTATACATATATACACCCCCTCCCCCTGTATACATATATACACCCCCTCCCTCTGTATACATATATACACCCCCTCCCCCTGTATACATATATACACCCCCTCCCCCTGTATACATATATACGCCCCCTCCCCCTGTATACATATATACACCCCCTCCCCCTGTATACATATATACACCCCCTCCCCCTGTATACATATATACACCCCCTCCCCCTGTATACATATATACACCCCCTCCCCCTGTATACATATATACACCCCTCCCTCTGTATACATATATACACCCCTCCCTCTGTATACATATATACACCCCCTCCCTCTGTATACATATATACACCCCCTCCCCTGTATACATATATACACCCCCTCCTCTGTATACATATATACACCCCTCCCTCTGTATACATATATACTCCCCCTCCCTCTGTATACATATATACACCCCCTCCCTCTGTATACATATATACACCCCCTCCCTCTGTATACATATATACGCCCCCTCCCTCTGTATACATATATACACCCCTCCCTCTGTATACATATATACACCCCTCCCCCTGTATACATATATACACCCTCCCCCTGTATACATATATACACCCCCTCCTCTGTATACATATATACACCCCCTCCCTCTTATACATATATACACCCCCTCCCTCTGTATACATATATACACCCCCTCCCTCTGTATACATATATACACCCCCTCCCTCTGTATACAATATACACCCCCTCCCTCTGTATACATATATACACCCCTCCCTCTGTATACATATATACACCCCTCCCCCTGTATACATATATACACCCCTCCCTCTGTATACATATATACACCCCCTCCCTCTGTATACATATATACACCCCCTCCCTCTGTATACATATATACACCCCCTCCCTCTGTATACATATATACACCCCCTCCCCCTGTATACATATATACACCCCCTCCCCTGTATACATATATACACCTCCTCCCCTGTATACATATATACGCCCCCTCCCCTGTATACATATATACGCCCCCTCCCCCTGTATACATATATACGCCCCCTCCCCCTGTATACATATATACGCCCCCTCCCCTGTATACATATATACGCCCCCACCCCCTGTATACATATATACGCCCCCTCCCCCTGTATACATATATACACCCCCTCCCCCTGTATACATATATACACCCCCTCCCCCTGTATACATATATACACCCCACCCCCTGTATACATATATACGCCCCCACCCCCTGTATACATATATACACCCCCTCCCCCGTATACATATATACACCCCCTCCCCTGTATACATATATACACCCTCCCCCTGTATACATATATACGCCCCCTCCCCCTGTATACATATATACACCCCACCCCTGTATACATATATACGCCCCCACCCCCTGTATACATATATACACACCCTCCCCCTGTATACATATATACACCCCTCCCCCTGTATACATATATACACCCCTCCCCCTGTATACATATATACACCCCTCCCTCTGTATACATATATACACCCCCTCCTCTGTATATATATACACACCTCCCTCTGTATACATATATAACCCCTCCCTCTGTATACATATATACACCCCCTCCCTCTGTATACATATATACCCCCTCTCCCCTGTATACATATATACACCCCCTCCCCTGTATACATATATACACCCCCCCCTCTGTATACATATATACACCCCCCCCTGTATACATATATACACCCCCTCCCCCTGTATACATATATACACCCCCTCCCTCTGTATACATATATACACCCCCTCTCCTCTGTATACATATATACACCCCCTCCCTCTGTATACATATATACACCCCCTCCCTCTGTATACATATATACACCCCCTCCCCTGTATAACATATATACACCCCCTCCCCCTGTATACATATTACACACCCCCTCCCCCTGTATACATATATACACCCCTCCCTCTGTATACATATATACACCCCCTCCCCCTGTATACATATATACACCCCCTCCCTCTGTATACATATATACGCCCTCCCTCTGTATACATATATACACCCCTCCCCCTGTATACATATATACACCCCCTCCTCTGTATACATATATACCCCCTCCCTCTGTATACATATATACGCCCCCTCCCTCTGTATACATATATACGCCCCCTCCCTCTGTATACATATATACGCCCCCTCCCTCTGTATACATATATACACCCCCTCCCCTGTATACATATATCACCCCCCCCCTCTGTATACATAATATACCCCCTCCCTCTGTATACATATATACACCCCCTCCCCCATACAGACAGAGCTCAGCACAGCCCCGTGACAAGCCCCACCCCCTGTATACATATATATACAACTGATAGTTACCAGAGACCTTCTGCTATTACTCCATAATATCCACGCTCTGCTTTCACAGCTTTGCAAAAAATGTAACTCCTACTTATGCCTCCCTCCAATGCCTCCCCACCTCCTGACTTCTCCATCACGGTGGAGGGTATCTATCACTGTCTCCCCATCAAACCAAGTTCGCTGTCTTGGAGTAGGGAAGCCGACCACCCCCAACTCACTGACGCAACCATCAATCACTCTCACCTTACAGTCCTCTCCTCCTGTTTCCAACCCCAACCCTCCCAGATTGTGAGTTCCTACGGGAATAGGGCCCTCATCTCCTCCTGTACTGTTTGTCAAATGTTGTTCAATGTATTGTAACCCTGTCTATACTGTGCTTATTGTACAGCGCTGCGGAATATGCTGGCGCTTTATAAATAAAGAATAATATAATAATAAAATTGGAGTTACACTTGACTCTGCTCTTTCCTTCATCCCCCACATCAAGTCTCTTTCCTCCTCCTGCCGATACCAACTGCGTAATATTTCCAGAATTCGGCCATTTCTTACCGCTGTCGCCACAAAACAACTCATACACGCCCTGGTAATCTCCCGACTCGACTATTGCAATAATCTTCTAGCTGGTCTTCCCCCTACAATCCTTTCTGAACGCCTCTGCCAGGCTCATCCACCTCACCCGACGCTCTGTCTCTGCGAGTCCCTTCACTGGCTCCCCATCCACCTCACCCACCGCTCTGTCTCTGCCGCTCCCCATCCACCTCACCCCCCGCTCTGTCTCTGCCGCTCCCCTCTGCGAGTCCCTTCACTGGCTCCCCATCCACCTCACCCGCCGCTCTGTCTCTGCCGCTCCCCTCTGCGAGTCCCTTCACTTGCACCAAATACACCCCAGCCCGCTCCCTAAGGTCAAACAGTGACCTGCGCCTAGCTTCTCCCCGCATCACCTCTTCCCATGATAGACTGCAGGATTTCTCACACGCGCAGCCCCACTCTCTGGAACGCTCTCCCTCGTACTGTCAGACTTTCCCTAAAGACATTCCTGTTTAGGGAAGCCGACCACCCGACTCACTAATACCCTCTCGCCTCGCAATCCATCCTTCTCGCTTCGCAGTCCGTCCCTCTCGCCTCGCAGTCCGTCCCTCTCGCCTCGCAGTCCGTCCCTCTCGCCTCGCAGTCCGTCCCTCTCGCCTCGCAGTCCGTCCCTCTCGCCTCGCAGTCCTCTCCTCCTGTTTTCAACCCTTCTAGATTGTGAGTTCCCACGGGAATAGAGCCACGTTTCCTCGTGTACCGGTTTATCAAATGTTGTTGTTGTTGTTATTATTATTATTATTTATTTATAAAGCGCCAGCATATTCTGCAGCGCTGTACAATAAGCACAGTATAGACAGGGTTACAATACATTGAACAACATTTGACAAACAGTACAGGAGGAGATGAGGGCCCTATTCCCGTAGGAACTCACAATCTGGAGGGTTGGGGTTGGAAACAGGAGGAGAGGACTGTAAGGTGAGAGTGATTGATGGTTGCGTCAGTGAGTTGGGTGGTAGGCTTCCCTAAATAGGAATGTTTTAAGGGAGCGTTTGAAGGAGAGAAGTTAGGGGAAAGTCTGACAGTACGAGGGAGAGCGTTCCAGAGAGTGGGGCTGCGCGCGTGAGAAATCCTGCAGTCTATCATGGGAAGAGGTGATGCGGGGAGAAGCTAGGCGCAGGTCACTGTTTGACCTTAGGGAGCGGGCTGGGGTGTATTTGGTGATTAGTGAGGACAGGTAGTGGGGAGCTGAGTTAGTGAGGGTTTGTAGGTAAGGATAAGGATTTTGAACTTAATTCTGCAGTGGATGGGGAGCCAGTGAAGGGACTCGCAGAGACAGAGCGGCGGGTGAGGTGAATTAGCCTGGCGGAGGCGTTCAGGATGGATTGTAGGGGGAGAGGCGGGACAGAGGGAGGCCAGATAAGAGATTATTGAAATAGTCGAGTCGGAGATTACCAGGGCGTGTATGAGTTGTTTTGTGGTGACAGCGGTAAGAAATGGCCGAATTGTGGAAATATTACGCAGTTGGTATCGGCAGGAGGAGGAAAGAGACTTGATGTGGGGGATGAAGGAAAGAGCAGAGTCAAGTGTAACTCCAAGACAGCGAACTTGGTTTGATGGGGAGATGGTGATACCCTCCACCGTGATAGAGAAGTCAGGAGGTGGGGAGGCATTAGAGGGAGGAATAAGTAGGAGCTCAGTTTTGACATGTTGATCTTTAGGTGGTGGGAGGCCATCCAGGAGGAGATGCCAGATAAACAGTCACTGACTATTGAAAGGACAGGGGGAGAGAGATCAGGGGTAGAGAGGTAGATCTGAGTGTCATCAGCGTAGAGGTGGTAATTAAAGCCAAAGCTGTAATGATTTTGCCCAGGGAGGAGGTGTAGATGGAAAAGAGCAGAGGACCAAGGACAGAGCCTTGAGGTACCAACAGATAGAGGCAATGAGAGGAGGAGTTACCAGCAAAGGACACACAGAAGGACCTGTTGGACAAATAGGAGTCAACCCAAGCAAATGCAGTGTCACCGAGACCCAGAGAGTTGAGGGTCTGTAGAAGGAGGAGGTGGTCAACAGTGTCAAAAGCAGCCGAGAGGTCAAGCAGGATGAGAATAGAATAGTGGCCGTGTTTTTTAGCAGTTAGGAGGTCGTTGGTGACTTTGGTGAGGGCAGTTTCAGTTGAGTGTAGGGGACGGAAGCCAGATTGCAGGGGTCAAGTAGGGAATTGGAGGACAGGAAGAGGGAGAGGCGGTTGAAGACTAGTTTTTCTAAGAGCTTTGATGTAAAGGGAAGCAGGGATACAGGGCGGTAGTTGGATGGAGAGTTGGGATCGAGGGATGGTTTCTATAGTAAAGGGGTAACTAGCGCGTGTTTGAAGGCGGATGGAAAGGAGCAGTGGAGAGAGATAGGTTGAAGATGTGAGTGAGAGCAGGGGTGAGGGAGGAGGAGAGGGGAGGAATTAGATGTGAGGGAATGGGGTCGAGCGGGCACGTGGTGAGATGTGAGGAGGACAATAAGGAATTGACTTCCTCCTCAGTGGTTGGGAGGAAGCGGCAGAGGGTGGCAGAGGGACCTGTGGGAGTGGAGGTGGCAGATAACTATCTTGTTGGGATGTTGCTTCTGATATTATAGTTTTACTGAGGAAGTAGTCTGCCAGGTCTTGAGCGCTGAAGGCAGCTGAGGGGGAGGTGCAGGTGGGTAGAGGAGGGTGTTGAAGGTGGACCAGAGCCGTTTAGGGTTGGAGGACAGCGTAGATATAAGAGATGAGAAGAAGGATTGTTTGGCCAAGTGGAGGGCAGAGGTGTATGACCGGAGAATAAACTTGAAGTGAACAAAATCAGCTTCAGAGCGGGATTTCCTCCAGGCCGCTCTGCGGTGCGGGAGCATCTTTGCAGGTAGCGAGTCTGGAGGGTGTGCCAGGGCTGAAGCTGGCGCGCGTGGGGCCTTACAGAGTCGAAGAGGAGCAAGAGTGTCTAGAGCAGAGATAAGAGTAGTGTTGTAGTGATTAGTGGCAGCGTCAGGGCAGGTGAAGGATGAGGTATGAGGGAGGTGGTGAAGTAGGTTGGAGAATTGATGGGGGTCCACAGCCTGTAGATTTCTGCGAGTGTGTGTGCGGGGTGGGGGAGCAGGGTGTTTAGGAAGTCCAGATAGGTTGAAAGAGAGAAGGTGGTGGTCAGAGATGGGGAAAGGGTGACATTTGAACTCAGAAATGGAGTAGAGGTTGGAAAAGACAAGGTCAATAACGTGACCATCGCGGTGGGTAGGGAGGAGGGAGGATTGTGTGAGTCCAAGGGAGGACGTGAGTGAAAGAAGTTTGGAGGCAGCCGGGGCAGAAGGATCGTCAATGGGAATGTTGAAGTCCCCGAGAATTGGGCATGGAAGATTAGAAGACAGGAAGTGAGAAAGCCAGGTAGCAAAGTGGTCAAAGAACTGGGAGGTTGGTCCTGGTGGGCGGTAGATGACTGCTACCCTGAGAGCCAGAGGAGAGAACAGGCGGATGCAGTGTGTCTCGAAGGAGGAGAAGGAGAGGAATGGGGGTGGAGGGAGATGCTGGTAGGTGCAGGTGGGAGAGAGCAGGAGTCCGACCCCGCCACCATTTCTCTCACCCGGTCTGGGGGTATGGCTCAAGTGTAGACCGCCATGTGAGAGAGCAGCAACGGAGGCCGTGTCAGAGGGGGTTAGCCAGGTTTCAGTTAAAGCTAGGAGGTTGAAGGAGTTTGAAAGGAAGAGGTCATGGACGGCTGTGAGTTTGTTGTATTGTAACCCTGCCTATACTGTGCCTATTGTACAGCGCTGCAGAATATGCTGGCGCTTTTATAAATAAAGAATAATAATAATAATAAAATTGGAGTTACACATGACTCTCCTCTTTCCTTTCTTCCCCCACATCCAGTCTCTTTCCTCCTCCCGCCGATACCAACTGCGTAATATTTCCCGAATTCGGCCATTTCTTACCACTGACACCACAAAACAACTCATACACGCCCTTGTAATCGCCCGACTTGACTATTGTAATAATCTTCTAGCTGGTCTCTCCCCTACAATCCTTTCTGAACGCCTCTGCCAGGCTCATCCACCTCACCCGACGCTCTGTCTCTGCGAGTCCCTTCACTGGCTCCCCATCCACCTCACCCGCCGCTCTGTCTCTGCTGCTCCTCTCTGCGAGTCCCTTCACTCGCTCCCCATCTACCTCACCCGCCGCTCTGTCTCTGCGAGTCCCTTCACTGGCTCCCCATCCACCTCACCCGCCGCTCTGTCTCTGCCACTCCCCTCTGCGAGTCCCTTCACTGGCTCCCCATCCACTGCAGAATTAAGTTCAAAATCCTTATCCTTACCTACAAAACCCTCACTAACTCAGCGCCCCACTACCTGTCCTCACTAATCACCAAATACACCCCAGCCCGCTCCCTAAGGTCAAACAGTGACCTGCGCCTAGCTTCTCCCCGCATCACCTCTTCCCATGATAGACTGCAGGATTTCTCACGCGCAGCCCCCACTCTCTGGAACGCTCTCCCTCGTACTGTCAGACTTTCCCCTAAAGACATTCCTATTTAGGGAAGCCGACCACCCGACTCACTAATACCCTCTCACCTCGCAGTCCATCCTTCTCGCCTCGCAGTCCATCCCTTTCGCCTCGCAGTCCGTCCCTCTCGCCTCGCAGTCCGTCCCTCTCGCCTCGCAGTCCGTCCCTCTCGCCTCGCAGTCCGTCCCTCTCGCCTCGCAGTCCGTCCCTCTCGCCTCGCAGTCCGTCCCTCTCGCCTCGCAGTCGTCACTTCCACCTTGCAGTCCTCTCCTCCTGTTTTCAACCCTTCTAGATTGTGAATTCCCACGGGAATAGGGCCTCGTTTCCTCCTGTACCGGTTTATCAAATGTTGTTCAATGTATTGTAACCCTGTCTATACTGTGCCTATTGTACAGCGCTGCGGGATATGTTTGCGCTTTATAAATAAAGAATAATAACCCTATCCATGACCGGGGTAAAGGCAGCATGGCATCATCTGTACCATAAATCCACCTCACTAAGGTATGGAAGTAGCACGGGTCTGGATTCTCTGGTCCACTTCTCTGCTCCAGGGCCCCTCTTGCAGTTCTCTGTTCCGGGGCCCCTCTTGCAGCTCTCTGCTCCAGGGCCCCTCTTGCAGTTCTCTGCTCCAGGGCCCCTTTTGCAGTTCTCCGTTCCGGGGCCCCTCTTGCAGTTCTCCGCTCCAGGGCCCCTTTTGCAGTTCTCCGCTCCAGGGCCCCTCTTGCAGTTCTCCACTCCAGGGCCCCTCTTGCAGTTCTCCACTCCAGGGCCCCTCTTGCAGTTCTCCGTTCCGGGGCCCCTCTTGCAGTTCTCCGCTCCAGGGCCCCTCTTGCAGTTCTCCACTCCAGGGCCCCTCTTGCAGTTCTCCGTTCCGGGGCCCCTCTTGCAGTTCTCCGCTCCAGGGCCCCTCTTGCAGTTCTCTGGTACGATGTAGAGGTGTAATCAATTTTTTCCATATTTACCCTGAATTTCATTCTATCCTTTTTACCTCTTTCATACAGATCCGGTACAAAGAAACTCTGACTCAAACCCTCAAGTCTGTCCCTAGCGCAATACGTGCTTTGTGGAAGATAAGGAGGACCAAGACTTCCCCCACAGCGAGACCAATGGTACGAGAGGCTCATTATTAAATGAGGAGCTAAATATTCAACACAGTGCTATGTATACTCCAGCAGGACATACACAGCAAGATATTCCATCCACTCATATCAAGCAGGGACTGGCCTCCTGCGGAGAACATTTCAAGGACATGTCTGCACCCACAGACCATACACACATTGAATGTTCATATGTTATTATTAAGGAGGAGCCAGCATCTGCTGAAGAAGATCTCGAGGACATGTCCACCCCCACTGACCACGCACAGATAGAATATCAATCCGTTATCATTAAGGAGGAATCAGCCCTGTGTGAAGAACATCTCAAGGACATCACGACACCCACTGACCATAGAAAGGAACATTCTTCTGGCAGCATTGAGGAGGAACCAGCTGCATGTGATTGTGATCTCACCGACATGTATACACTAACAGACTATTCACGTATTAATATCAAGGAGGAACCAAACCAATGGGAAGAGGAAAATATCCCAGACGTAGGTTCATCTACACGACCAACGCAACATCTGTCTACTCCTACAAAGGAAAAACCAGCGTCCTGCAAAGAAGACCTCATGGACACACATTCACCTGAAGAACATACACCAGCAGAGTATGTATCTGCTCGAATTAAGGAGGAACCGGCTTCATTTGAAGAAAGAAATCTCATGGACACATCTCCACCCACCGAAGACACCCATATAGAATATACAATTATTAAAATCAAGGAGGATCCAGAGTCTTGTGAAGACTCTCAGTACAAAAAAACCTACTGCTGTCCACAGTGTGGTAAAGGTTTTAATCAAAGACCATACCTTCAAAAACACCTGAAGACTCACACCGGACATCGAGCCTTTCATTGTACTCCGTGCGGGAAAGGATTTACCAAAAAATCCTATCTCGATAAACATCAGCAGGTTCAAGGCGAGGACAGCCCGTACTTCTGCTCTAAGTGTGGGAAACATTTCCCCCAGCAATGTGCTTTTCTCCAACATAAGAACAGTCACATCGGGGAGAAAGTGTACTCCTGCTCGGAGTGTGGGAAGCGCTTCCTCCGTAAGTCCGTTCTCGTGACTCACCAAAACACCCACACGGGCGTCAAGCCTCACGTTTGTTCTGAGTGTGGTAAACGCTTCAATCAGAAAACGGAGCTTCGGAGCCATCAGAGAATTCACACGGGAGAGAAGCCGTATTCCTGCTCTAAATGTGGGAAATGTTTTAGACATAAATCGGGTCTGCAGTCACACGAGTGGGCTCACACCGGGGACGAGCCCTATTCTTGTTCCGAATGCGGGAAACGTTTCACCCATAAAGAAAATTTTGCTGCCCATCAGAGGACTCACACAGGGGAGAAGCCATACGCCTGCTCAGAATGCGGGAAATGCTTCAGCCACCGATCGAGTGTAATTAAACATGAAAAAATTCACAACAAAGATAACATCATTGAGGTCGTTCACGTGGAGGTGAAGGAGTATTTTTGTCCTGAATGTGGGGAAGGTTTTAACAGCCACTCCATGTTCCTTAAACATCACCAAATTCATGCTGGAGGGGAAGAGCTGCTTTCATGTACGAAATGTGGCAAATGTTTCCCAGACAAAGCCTCTCTGGTTGGTCATGAGCTCCTCCATGAAGGAGAGAAGCCATACTCGTGCCCAGTTTGCAGAAAATGTTACAGTGATAAAAGAAGGCTTGCCAGGCACGAGAAGGTCCACACCGAAGGCAAACCTTTCTCCTGCCCCACTTGCGGGAAGTGTTTTTTTGACAAAGCTACACTCGGCAGACACCTACTCATCCACACAGAAGAAAAGCCGCATTCCTGCTCTGAATGCGGCAAAAGTTTCCGCCACAAAGTCTCCCTGGTAAACCACGAGAAACGCCACACGGGGGAGAGACCGTACTGTTGCCTGGAATGCGGCAAGCGCTTCATTGCAAAGTCGGCATTTGATGTCCACCAGAGAACTCACACGGGCGAGAGGCCTTATGCCTGCCCTGAGTGCGGGAAATGCTTCAGCTTTAAGGGAAGTCTTTTTAAGCATCGACTAGTCCATATTGAGAAGAAGCCATTATCTCCTTAAAGAGAGACACTCTGCATCCTGACCACTTCAGCTTCATAAACTGGCCAGGATGCGTGGAGTGCCCCCCCCCCATCCCTAATGGCTGGTAGCGTTGTGTGAAGTGGAGGGGTTTCCTCTGCCCACACAGCAGTCTCTCAGCTGAAAATCCTGCCTGCTGGGGACCAACTCTGGGACCGCTGATGTCAGCATACTTTTCATGCAGGCATCATCCAGTCTCAATGTTCGCAGCAGCAAGTATGAATGCAGCACCGATCCATTATCCTGTGGCAATTGAGTTTTAATGTGGATAAGTGCAGATAATGCACCTGGGACGTAAAAACCCAAGGGCTGAATATAGAATATTTGATACAGTCCTAACCTCAACATCTGAGGGTTGGGATTTAGGGGTTATTATTACAGAGGATCTAAGGGTAATAGAGCAGCAGGAAATGCTGGCAGAATGCTTGGAAATGCTGGCAGAATGCTTGGTTGTGTAGGGAGAGGTATTAGCAGTAGGAAAAGGGAAGTGCTCATGTCACTGTACAGAGCACTGGTGAGACCTCACTTGGAGTACTGTGTGCAGTACTGGAGACCGTATCTCCAGAAGGATATAGACATCTTAGAGAGAGTTCAGAGAAGGGCTACTAAAATGGTGTACGGCTTGAAGGAGAAAAGTTACCAGGAAAGGCTTAATGATCTTAACATGTACAGCTTGGAAAAAAGACGAGACAGAGGAGATATGATAGAAACATTTAAATACGTAAAGGGAATCCACAAGGTAGAGGAAGGGAGTATATTTAAAAGGAAACAAAATAGCAAAACAAGAGGACATAGTCTTAGATTAGAGGGGCAAAGGTTTAAAAGTAACATCAGGAAGCATTATTTTACTGAGAGGGTGGTGGATACATGGAACAGTCTTCCAGTAGAAGTGGTAGAGGCCAAAACAGTAATTGAATTTAAGCAAGCATGGGATAGGCATAAGGCTATCCTAAACAAAAGATAAATCCAGGTAAAGTATCCATGTAATTGGGCGACTAGATGGGCCGAAAGGTTCTTATCTGCCAACAGTTTTCTATGATATATGGAGGTATTGTATGTCCTCTGTATATATGTGTTGTGTTTGCTTAAAAAAATGCTGTGTGTGTGTTTCCTGTATATATGCTTTGCACGTCTCCTGCAGAAATTGTGCAAGGAGCTCCGGGACTTCCTCATTTCTGAACCTTGGAGCCGAGGAGGAGCAGGGAGCGCTGCCGCAGAAAAGACGAGTATTTACACCTAAAAGAGAGAAGGAATGGGCAGATCCTGCCAACAGACCAATTATTTAAGGGGGGAGGGGTTTATGTCTTATACACAGGCAGGGTTATTCAGAGAGTGGTGAAAAGCAGGAGAATGACTGGAGAACTAAAAATTCTAGGGCAAAATAGCCGATTTGGAAAGTGAGATAAATGGGAGAATTTTTCTGGTTTGGCCATTTTGACCTAGAGTTTTTGCTTCTCCAGACATTCTCCTGCTTTTCACCTCTCTCTGAATAACCCTGTGTTTTATTCCTCCTCTTTGGAGAGCGATGTCATCCTCAGAGTCGTGACGTCATTCTCAGAGTCGTGACTTTTATATTGATTTAGAGGGAAACTGTTTAATTCGTAATTCTCCAAACGAGACGAGGAGGACATTCCTTCGCCAGCGTCGGGTTTACGTATAAAGTGATACACATCGAATCCACTGTAATAAAGACTAAACGCGTGGAAAGATTCCGGCACCTTCCCGGACATTTCTTTTGAGAAAGACGAACTGCACCGACGTGTCACCAAAATGCCGAGATTTCCAGTGATTCAGCTCCACAGGTTCAAACAGGAGAATCCCATAGGATCCAATGGAAACAAAAAATCTTAATGTAAAAAAAAAAAGTTTTTCCATTTTCAGCAAAAAAGTCTTTTTTTTAAATTTTTTTTAAACCTTTTTGTATTTTGACGGATTTTTTTCTTTTTATTCTGTTTCAGGCCCTTTCCTCTTTAAAGGACCTTTTCATTAGTTAGGCGCATTTTAATGCATTTCTATTAGGAGAATAGCAGACTTTATTATTATTTTTTCTGCGACTCCATCTTTGGGGCGTTCCGAATTCATCGAAGGGTCGGCGACATGGAATCGTCGAATTGCAAAGCGCTGAAATGTCTCTGCTTCGTGAAGAACTCGTTATATTGTTTCCATGCAGTTACTTCAAAGAAAGACAAGCTGCGTGTGTTTTATAATGTGTTTATCGTGTGTAATGTACAAGTGATCGTGTCCCTTTAATCACAGCCATTACAGGCCATGGCGGGGCTTAACGAACATATATCAAACGTCAGATCCCGGTCAAAACCGCAGGAGCCCAGGAATGGTTTATCTGTACATTTAATCTATGCTTTGACCTTTTTTAGGAGTAAAATCCACATTTGTTGATGCCAGTGGGTTTCAGGCTCCTGGATTTGTCAAGCCCTGGTCTATGGATTGTTAAGTTTGCCGCAGATCTGGTTAAGACCCAGGTGTTTATAGAGTATGGTCAGATCTGGGCCTACAGCATTGGTCGTCTGTATGTACTCGTGGAATAGTATCATTCTCATCTAAAGCGGGTTCTCTGTATGTGTTTTACAATAAAGCATGTGTTCAATGAACAATATTTGTGGTTTTTTTTTTTTTTTACTCTGTGCAGGCAGGACACCGGCACAAAACATACTGTCCATCTGACCATGCACAGCAGTTACCGACCCCACAGCTCTCCCTGTATTCTGCCTGGCTGCTGGAATGCTGCAGTGTAGCTTTGTTATAGTGAGGTTGGGGGCTGCACCTTTTAGCTTTGTTACAGGTGAGGGTGGGGGCTGCACCTTGTAGCTTTGTTACATGTGGGGGCTGCTCCATGTAGCTTTGTTACATGTGGGGGCTGCTCCTTGTAGCTTTGTTACAGTGAGGATGGGGTCTACTCCTTTTAGCTTTGTTAGTGAGGGTGGGGGCTGCTCCATGTAGCTTTGTTACAGTGAGGGTGGGGCTGCTCCATGTAGCTTTGTTACAGGTGAGGGTGGGGGCTGCTCCATGTACCTTTGTTACAATGAGGGTGGGGGCTGCTCCTTGTAGCTTTGTTACAGTGAGGGTGGGGCTGCTCCATGTAGCTTTGTTACAGGTGAGGGTGGGGGCTGCTCCATGTACCTTTGTTACAATGAGGGTGGGGGCTGCTCCTTGTAGCTTTGTTACAGTGAGGGTGGGGCTGCTCCTTGTAGCTTTGTTACAGTGAAGGTGGGGGCTACTCCTTGTAGCTTTGTTAGAGGCGAGGGTGGGGGCTGCTCCATGTAGATTTGTTACAGGTGGGGGCTGCTCCTTGCAGCTTTGTTACAGGTGAGGGTGGGGCCTGCTCCTTGTAGCTTTATTACAGGTGAGGGTGGAGGCTGCCCCTTGTAGCTTTGTTAGAGGCGAGGGTGGGGGCTGCTCCTTGTAGCTTTGTTACAGTGAGGGTGGGGACTGCTCCATGTAGCTTTGTTACAGTGAAGGCGGGGCTGCTCCTTGTAGCTTTGTTACAGGTGAGGGCAGCTCCATGTAGCTTTGTTACAGTGAGGGTGGAGGCTGCACCTTGTAGCTTTATTATAGGTGAGGGTGGGGGCTGCCCCTTGTAGCTTTGTTACAGGTGAGGGTGGGGGCTGCTCCTTGTAGCTTTGTTACAGGTGAGGGTGGGGGCTGCTCCTTGTAGCTTTGTTACAGGTGAGGGTGGGGGCTGCTCCTTGTAGCTTTGTTACAGGTGAGGGCTGCTCCATGTAGCTTTGTTATAGGTGAGGGCTGCTCCTTGTAGCTTTGTTACAGTGAGGGTGGAGGCTGCACCTTGTAGCTTTATTACAGGTGAGGGCTGCACCTTGTAGCTTTGTTACAGTGAGGTGGGGGCTGCTCCTTGTAGCTTTGTTACAGTGAGGGTGGGGGCTGCTCCTTGTAGCTTTGTTACAGTGAGGGTGGAGGCTGCTCCTTGTAGCTTTGTTACAGTGAGGGTGGGGGCTGCTCCTTGTAGCTTTGTTACAGTGAGGGTGGAGGCTGCTCCTTGTAGCTTTGTTACAGTGAGGGTGGGGGCTGCTCCTTGTAGCTTTGTTACAGTGAGGGTGGAGGCTGCTCCTTGTAGCTTTGTTACAGTGAAAGTGGAGGCTGCACCTTGTAGCTTTATTACGGGTGAGGGTGGGGGCTGCTCCATGTAGCTTTGTTACAGGTGAGGGTGGGGACTGCTCCATGTAGCTTTGTTACAGGTGAGGGTGGGGGCTGCTCCTTGTAGCTTTGTTACAGGTGAGGATGGGGGCTTCTTGTAGCTTTGTTACAGTGAGGGTGGAGGCTGCTCCTTGTAGCTTTGTTACAGTGAAAGTGGAGGCTGCACCTTGTAGCTTTATTACGGGTGAGGGTGGGGGCTGCTCCATGTAGCTTTGTTACAGGTGAGGGTGGGGACTGCTCCATGTAGCTTTGTTACAGGTGAGGTGGGGGCTGCTCCTTGTAGCTTTGTTACAGGTGAGGATGGGGGCTTCTTGTAGCTTTGTTACAGTGAGGGTGGAGGCTGCTCCTTGTAGCTTTGTTACAGTGAAAGTGGAGGCTGCACCTTGTAGCTTTATTACGGGTGAGGGTGGGGGCTGCTCCATGTAGCTTTGTTACAGGTGAGGGTGGGGACTGCTCCATGTAGCTTTGTTACAGGTGAGGGTGGGGGCTGCTCCTTGTAGCTTTGTTACAGGTGAGGATGGGGGCTTCTTGTAGCTTTGTTACAGGTGAGGGTGGGGACTGCTCCATGTAGCTTTGTTACAGGTGAGGGCTGCTCCTTGTAGCTTTGTTATAGGTGTGGGTGGGGACTGCTCTCCATGTAGCTTTGTTACAGTGAGGGTGGGGGCTGCTCCTTGTAGCTTTGTTACAGGTGAGGGCTGCTCTATGTAGCTTTGTTACAGTGAGGGTGGAGGCTGCACCTTGTAGCTTTATTACAGGTGAGGGCTGCTCCTTGTAGCTTTGTTACAGTGAGGGTGGAGGCTGCTCCTTGTAGCTTTGTTACAGTGAAAGTGGAGGCTGCACCATGTAGCTTTATTACGAGTGAGGGTGGGGGCTGCGTCTTGTAGCTTTGTTACAGTGAGGGTGGAGGCTGCACCTTGTAGCTTTATTACAGGTGAGGGTGGGGGCTGCTCCTTGTAGCTTTGTTACAGTGAGTTTGGGGACTGTTCCTTGTATTTTCAAGCTTCTTTTTAGTAGTGAAAGAGTTAAAGGGAAGTACTTGAGAAAAAGCTGAAGAGGGATTAAATGTTAATTTCTGACCTTCCCCCAAACCCTAGTTTCCAATCCCTGTTTCCAGCCCAAAGTGAGGTGTAACTCCCCCTTATCTGTTATGATGCAGTTCCCCCCCTTGTGGTGTTATTCTAGATGGCACCTGCTGCAGGATGAAACCAGATGTCCTCTGAACACACAACCAGATGAAGACCTTTAAATTCACTTATATGAATCTGGCCACCGCCCCGATGGTCCTGTTAATTATGTCTAACGCTACAATATGATCTAATTCTACAAACATCAGATGAGGTCAGAAAAGGTAAACCTTATCAGACTGAATGTTCTGTTCATAATCCTTAATTAAAGTGAGGCTAAATGGTGTATTCCAACGCATTTCACCGCATCCAGGGTCATGTGTCAGGTCAGTTGGAAGGAGAGTAATGTTGCCATGTAGGATTCCCGCCAAGAATTAAACCACTTACGGGCAAGAGCCGACATACTCGACATCCTTACTATTAAGTGGGGGTGTCAATCACCTCAGCAAACCAATCAGAATGCATCTTGGTGGGTTGTCATAGGCAACAGTATGATGGATGGACACCATGGTCCTCCTGGCTCTTAAGGCCTCAATATTTCTCTTCTGGCCTGTACATGATTAGTTCTTTGATTATAGTCCAACATCTCCTCGTTGGTCACCATGCTTGGCCCGGGCCATGGTGGGGATTTGTAAACTCAGCTTTAGAGATGAATGAGCTGTTATGGTTCAGGGTTGAGGTCCGTGACCTGTGCTGTGTCACAGCTGTGTCTGTAATCCTAATGTATGTTAGGAATGTGTGATGAACTATAATGTAATGTGCTTGTTCTGATGACAGCTTACACCTAGTGTCAACATCAAGCTGTACAAACCACCTTGGTCTTCTTGCTTGGGAAATGGAGCTCCTGCAGAAGACCATGGGAACCTAAACCAGGTTAACTGGTGCATCCTGCAATGCGACAGCACATGCACGGCGTACGGGCATGCAATAACGATACAGCCTGGACAGCATTTTAATGTGAGGACAAGGTCCTCCTGATCCTCCGGCATCGTTAAACGGAGCAGATAAAAGCTCCAAACTGGTGCAGCATGAATGGCGGACACACCTTGGACAAAGTCTTCACCATGGGCGGATTATGTGAATATTTTTACAGGTTTTATATTAACCTTTAATTTTACAAACCTTTGTCAGTCGATACATTTGTGTGATGCAGATGTCACAAGGGCACCTGGTGTGAGCCGGAAGTGGAACCCATATACGGGGCTAGGAGCCCAAAAGGCAGAAGTGTCGCTGGCTGAATAGCAGGCACATGTCAGACCAGAGAGGCAAAGAAAGGGTTAAGCGGAGATGCCAAAAAATACAGACACACACATAGCACATCAAAGGGAACTTCAATCTGAATACCGGTCCTTTGATGGCTGTATCTGTTCTAAGGGTAAAAATAGAACTGCTGGGTAAAGCAACACAAAATACAGAGTCGAGCAAGCCGAAGCCAGAACCAGAGGGAAGTCGTACATGCCAGAAGTCAGAGCCAGAGAGGGAAGTCGTACATGCCAGAAGTCAGAGAGGGAAGTCAGATAAGAAGCCAAGGTCGGTACACAGGAAGATCTGCACAGAAATGGTAAAACACAAAACAAGCCACACAGGAGCAACAAAAAAAATAAAGGACAAGGCAACTGGTGGGACAAACAGACAAGGGAAACAGGAAACCAAAATATAAACTGAACAAAGTATACAAGAGCAAAGTAACAGGTTCCTATGAGCAGGGCCCTCTTCACCTAGTGTTTCCAGTCTATGTCCATTTATCTGTATCTCTACCCTTTGGTTATTGTAAAGCAGAAACTGTTAGCGCTATATAAATGATAATAATAAAGGATAAAAGATCCCCTCAGGCAGTACCGTTAGCACCGGCCGGACGCTATGACACCGGTATATTGCAGTGTAAGTAACACATGGACAGATTTTGTGTTCTTTGTAAGTTCTAGGTGTTAATGTCAGATTTCTTTACGTTGTTCTGGAAAATGCATTAAATGACCTCATTATTTACCAGTGTTTGAAACCAGACGCTGAATCACAATGTTCAACTACCTTTCCACTGACCTGCAGAGTTCAGAATGGCCTCCACCAGTGAGAGGTCAGCGAGCGTTTTATATTCCACCAGAAAACACTGCAATGGCGTATAAACTCATCACTGAACACGTTTCTTGTTAGATCTGGCTCTAACCTGAATCTGAAGATGTAGCAGAGGCATTGGACTACTTCCTGAGGACTATCACTTTGTGGACCGGTATTGAGTCCGTGCAGAAAGATTCACAACTTACTGTCATGCGTTCAGACTGGGATTAATGCAGCAGGTGGGGTTGTGAGCCCAGGATGCAGTGAAATAGGCAGGTATGCAGGAAAACAAAAGGGTTTATTAAATAATAAACACCAGAACATAAAAGACATGCACTAAAACAACTGATCAGAACTAGACACTGGAGGAGACTGAGCACGATGGGGAATAGATGCAGGGGAGCAGAGGAGATGCAAGAAAAGGAGCTAGAAATAAGAGGGATGGCTGAGAGTTATGGGAAGGGAGGTTAAGGAGAAATATACAGGTTCCAGGGCTAGTAGGAACTAGCTGAACAGGTTAGAGGGAACGTGTATAGGAATACACAGGTTAGAGGGAACGTGTATAGGAATACACAGGTTAGAGGGAACGTGTATAGGAATACACAGGTTAGAGGGAACGTGTATAGGAATACACAGGTTAGAGGGAACGCGTATAGGAATACACAGGTTAAGAGGGAACGTGTATAGGAATACACAGGTTAGAGGGAACGTGTATAGGAATACACAGGTTAGAGGGAACGCGTATAGGAATACACAGGTTAGAGGGAACGTGTATAGGAATACACAGTTTAGAGGGAACGTGTATAGGAATACACAGGTTAGAGGGAACGTGTATAGGAATACACAGGTTAGAGGGAACGTGTATAGGAATACACAGGTTAGAGGGAACGTGTATAGGAATACACAGGTTAGAGGGAACGCGTATAGGAATACACAGGTTAGAGGGAACGCGTATAGGAATACACAGGTTAGAGGGAACGCGTATAGGAATACACAGGTTAGAGGGAACGCGTATAGGAATACACAGGTTAGAGGGAACGCGTATAGGAATACACAGGTTAGAGGGAACGCGTATAGGAATACACAGGTTAGAGGGAACGTGTATAGGAATACACAGTTTAGAGGGAACGTGTATAGGAATACACAGGTTAGAGGGAACGTGTATAGGAATACACAGGTTAGAGGGAACGTGTATAGGAATACACAGGTTAGAGGAACGTGTATAGGAATACACAGTTTAGAGGAACGTGTATAGGAATACACAGGTTAGAGGGAACGTGTATAGGAATACACAGGTTAGAGGGAACGTGTATAGGAATACACAGGTTAGAGGGAACGTGTATAGGAATACACAAGTTAGAGGGAACGTGTATAGGAATACACAAGTTAGAGGGAACGTGTATAGGAATACACAGGTTAGAGGGAACGTGTATAGGAATACACAGTTAGAGGGAACGTGTATAGGAATACACAAGTTAGAGGGAACGTGTATAGGAATACACAGGTTAGAGGGAACGCGTATAGGAATACACAGGTTACAGGGAACGCGTATAGGATACACAGGTTAGAGGGAACGCGTATAGGAATACACAGGTTACAGGGAACGTGTATAGGAATACACAGGTTAGAGGGAACGTGTATAGGAATACACAGGTTAGAGGGAACGTGTATAGGAATACACAGGTTAGAGGGAACGTGTATAGGAATACACAGTTTAGAGGGAACGTGTATAGGAATACACAGGTTAGAGGGAACGTGTATAGGAATACACAGCTTAGAGGGAACGTGTATAGGAATACACAGGTTAGAGGGAACGTGTATAGGAATACACAGGTTAGAGGGAACGTGTATAGGAATACACAAGTTAGAGGGAACGTGTATAGGAATACACAAGTTAGAGGGAACGTGTATAGGAATACACAGGTTAGAGGGAACGTGTATAGGAATACACAGTTAGAGGGAACGTGTATAGGAATACACAGGTTACAGAGAAGTGTATAGGAATACACAGGTTAGAGGGAACGTGTATAGGAATACACAGGTTAGAGGGAACGTGTATAGGAATACACAGTTTAGAGGGAACGTGTATAGGAATACACAGGTTAGAGGGAACGAGCGGAACTTTAGAAATAAGGGATAGCAAGAGGATAAGAGACTAGAGAGAGAGTGGAAATAGACACAAAGGGAACTTAACAGCACATGGGGCAAGCAATGAATAAACAATAATACAGATATAAACATATAACACAGAGCTTGGAAGTCAGGGTCTCAGGCAAGGGGCAGGCAATAGAATGGTCGTGGGCAAAGCAAGGGGGGGTCTAGGCAAGGCGGCAATCAGGGTGGTCAAAGTCCAAGATCAAGGGGGTCTGGTAGCCAGGGGTTCAAGATGGGGGAATCCGGATGCAAAGGGGTGTTACCGGCTTCAAGGGAAAATGTCCAGGATATAGAGGGTCCTCTGGAAAGGCTTTGGATCAGGCGTTCCTGGGATAAGCTCTGTACTGCAATTCAGTCTGGGACTTCAATGAGGAAGTCCAGGGTAGAGGGTGTGACTTCCTTAAATGCAGGACTGATTAGGGAGGATGAAGGGCAGGTGAGGTTCTAGGGTAGAATGTCAGAGTCCAGGAGTGTGCATTGTGCAGGTTGCAGGGTTGACGTGGGTGATCCTGACACTACCCCCCCGTTAAGGGGCAACCTCAGGGTGACCACAATGTGGCCAAATACCGGCAGGGGAAATGTTCAGGAATCCAGAGTCATACAGGTGGATGACAGGCCAAATAAGCGTTGCACCACTGGAGGGCGGATAAAAGGTCATGACGATCAGGGGTTCCTTTGGGAGAAGGTAAGAGGTTGGGGGTAAAGGTGCTGGTTACAGGGTTGGCCAGAACTTTCTTTTTGCAGAGTGATCTCCAGGCACTCTTGGCATTCTTGAACACCTGCCAGTCTGCACTCCTAACCACAGTCCCATTTGAGCCATATATGAACCCAGGCGGTATGGGTTCCAGAGAGATGGTGCCTTCTGGGGTAGTGATAGTCTTAACAGCAGCTGGGCTCCGAGACAAGGATGGTGTTTGTGCAGCACGGGTCTGCGGTGATGGAGATACAGTAGCTTGGCTTGGCTGGGCAGCGCCCTTGGCGAGGACCGGAGGGGCAGCGCCCTTGGCGAGGACCGGAGGGGCAGCGCCCTTGGCGAGGACCGGAGGGGCAGCGCCCTTGGCGAGGACCGGAGGGGCAGCGCCCTTGGCGAGGACCGGAGGGGCAGCGAGGACCGGCGGGGCAGCGCCCCTGGCGAGGACCGGCTGGGCAGCGAGGACCGGCGGGGCAGCGAGGACCAGCGGGGCAGCGCCCTTGGCGAGGACCGGCTGGGCAGCGCCCATGGAAAGGACCGGAGGGGCAGCGCCCATGGAAAGGACCGGAGGGGCAGCGCCCATGGAAAGGACCGGAGGGGCAGCGCCCATGGAAAGGATCGGAGGGGCAGCGCCCATGGAAAGGATCGGAGGGGCAGCGCCCATGGAAAGGATCGGAGGGGCAGCGCCCATGGAAAGGATCGGAGGGGCAGCGCCCATGGAAAGGATCGGAGGGGCAGCGCCCATGGAAAGGACCGGAGGGGCAGCGCCCATGGAAAGGACCGGAGGGGCAGCGCCCATGGACAGGACCGGAGGGGCAGCGCCCATGGACAGGACCGGAGGGGCAGCGCCCATGGACAGGACCGGAGGGGCAGCGCCCATGGAAAGGACCGGTGGGGTTACTCGGCTGGACAGGGATGCAGCTTGGCTTGCTTGGACACCAACAGCGGCTTGGCTTGCTTGGACACCAACAGCGGCTTGGCTTGCTTGGACACCAACAGCGGCTTGGCTTGCTTGGACACCAACAGCGGCTTGGCTTGCTTGGACACCAACAGCGGCTTGGCTTGCTTGGACACCAACAGCGGCTTGGCTTGCTTGGACACCAACAGCGGCTTGGCTTGCTTGGACACCAACAGCGGCTTGGCTTGCTGTCAACAGCGACTTGGGTTCTGGGCGCACCGGCTGGGAAGCGCACTTGGGTTCTGGGCGCACCAGCTGGGAAGCGCACTTGGGTTCTGGGCGCACCGGCTGGGAAGCGCACTTGGGTTCTGGGCGCACCGGCTGGGAAGCGCACTTGGGTTCTGGGCGCACCGGCTGCGAGGAGGGTGTTTCTCTAGGCTGAACATGGAAAGTCTTAGGTTTGTCAAGTGCGGGCTTGGTAAAAACAGGAATACATTTTGTGCCTGGCTTCGTGGGCGCAATTGGCAGGCAGATATTTTGTGTGAGGGACCCCCACAGTAGAAGCAGAGTTCCAGCGCCCTCCTCCTTGCTATTTCTTCTGGGGTCAGGGGTCCTCGAGCACCCTCCTGTGTAGAAGGAATGCGCACCTTGGTTGAGGTGCCCCTTAAATTCTGCTGCAGATACTCCAGCAAGGAGTTCAGGTGCTGCTGGATTTGTTTCGTTATAGCCTCTTTCAGGTTTTCCACCAAAGCAGTAATCACTGCGAGCTCACTGGGTTCTGACTTCCTCATTATGTCATGCGTTCAGACTGGGATTAATGCAGCAGGTGGGGTTGTGAGCCCAGGATGCAGTGAAATAGGCAGGTATGCAGGAAAACAAAAGGGTTTATTAAATAATAAACACCAGAACATAAAAGACATGCACTAAAACAACTGATCAGAACTAGACACTGGAGGAGACTGGGCACGATGGGGAATAGATGCAGGGGAGCAGAGGAGATGCAAGAAAAGGAGCTAGAAATAAGAGGGATGGCTGAGAGTTATGGGAAGGGAGGTTAAGGAGAAATATACAGGTTCCAGGGCTAGTAGGAACTAGCTGAACAGGTTAGAGGGAACGTGTATAGGAATACACAGGTTAGAGGGAACGTGTATAGGAATACACAGGTTAGAGGGAACGTGTATAGGAATACACAGGTTAGAGGGAACGCGTATAGGAATACACAGGTTAAGAGGGAACGTGTATAGGAATACACAGCTTAGAGGGAACGCGTATAGGAATACACAGGTTAGAGGGAACGCGTATAGGAATACACAGGTTAGAGGGAACGCGTATAGGAATACACAGGTTAGAGGGAACGCGTATAGGAATACACAGTTTAGAGGGAACGTGTATAGGAATACACAGTTTAGAGGAACGTGTATAGGAATACACAGGTTAGAGGGAACGTGTATAGGAATACACAGGTTAGAGGGAACGTGTATAGGAATACACAGTTTAGAGGGAACGTGTATAGGAATACACAGGTTAGAGGGAACGCGTATAGGAATACACAGGTTAGAGGGAACGTGTATAGGAATACACAGGTTAGAGGGAACGCGTATAGGAATACACAGGTTACAGGGAACGTGTATAGGAATACACAGGTTAGAGGGAACGCGTATAGGAATACACAGGTTAGAGGGAACGCGTATAGGAATACACAGGTTAGAGGGAACGTGTATAGGAATACACAGGTTACAGGGAACGTGTATAGGAATACACAGGTTAGAGGGAACGTGTATAGGAATACACAGGTTAGAGGGAACGCGTATAGGAATACACAGGTTAGAGGGAACGTGTATAGGAATACACAGGTTACAGGGAACGTGTATAGGAATACACAGGTTAGAGGGAACGTGTATAGGAATACACAGGTTAGAGGGAACGCGTATAGGAATACACAGGTTAGAGGGAGCGTATAGGAATACACAGGTTAGAGGGAACGCGTATAGGAATACACAGGTTAGAGGGAACGTGTATAGGAATACACAGGTTAGAGGGAACGCGTATAGGAATACACAGGTTACAGGGAACGTGTATAGGAATACACAGGTTAGAGGGAACGCGTATAGGAATACACAGGTTAGAGGGAACGCGTATAGGAATACACAGGTTAGAGGGAACGTGTATAGGAATACACAGGTTACAGGGAACGTGTATAGGAATACACAGGTTAGAGGGAACGTGTATAGGAATACACAGGTTAGAGGGAACGCGTATAGGAATACACAGGTTAGAGGGAACGTGTATAGGAATACACAGGTTACAGGGAACGTGTATAGGAATACACAGGTTAGAGGGAACGTGTATAGGAATACACAGGTTAGAGGGAACGCGTATAGGAATACACAGGTTAGAGGGAACGCGTATAGGAATACACAGGTTAGAGGAACGCGTATAGGAATACACAGGTTAGAGGGAACGTGTATAGGAATACACAGCTTAGAGGGAACGTGTATAGGAATACACAGCTTAGAGGGAACGTGTATAGGAATACACAGTTTAGAGGGAACGTGTATAGGAATACACAGGTTAGAGGGAACGAGCGGAACTTTAGAAATAAGGGATAGCAAGAGGATAAGAGACTAGAGAGAGAGTGGAAATAGACACAAAGGGAACTTAACAGCACATGGGGCAAGCAATGAATAAACAATAATACAGATATAAACATATAACACAGAGCTTGGAAGTCAGGGTCTCAGGCAAGGGGCAGGCAATAGAATGGTCGTGGGCAAAGCAAGGGGGGGGTCTAGGCAAGGCGGCAATCAGGGTGGTCAAAGTCCAAGATCAAGGGGGTCTGGTAGCGGGGTTCAAGATGGGGGAATCCGGATGCAAAGGGGTGTTACCGGCTTCAAGGGAAAATGTCCAGGATATAGAGGGTCCTCTGGAAAGGCTTTGGATCAGGCGTTCCTGGGATAGCTCTGTACTGCAATTCAGTCTGGGACTTCAATGAGGAAGTCCAGGGTAGAGGGTGTGACTTCTTAAATGCAGGACTGATTAGGGAGGATGAAGGGCAGGTGAGGTTCTAGGGTAGAATGTCAGAGTCCAGGAGTGTGCATTGTGCAGGTTGCAGGGTTGACGTGGGTGATCCTGACACTTACATAGTTTTTACCCTCCAAAAACCTGGCTCTTTTACATATAAAAACATATACAAAAAGGGGAGGTGTCATTGTGCACTGAGATCACCACCATACAGCCCCTCTGTGTCACACGTGTGTACTGGCCCAGGACGTGATCAACCACATGGCACCGAGAAGAAAAGACTTTGGCTCTCAATAGGACTCACACTGGTCATGTCCAGCTATGGATAAGATATGGAAAGAGACGGGCCAGGTTAATCTGCAGGTACTATGGGTCATAAAAGCCCTCTGGGATCATTCATCCCATTTATTCTGAAGAGCAGAGCAGCAGAAGATCTCCAAAGAACTGCAGAGGGTGTGGCAGGTCCCTTGAATGCCACGCAACTGTATAGACGCCAGACATCAGGTTTGCACACGCTGCACATCCAGACCAATAATTAGCATGTGTTGATCTCATGAGAGGCCAAGCACTTGCCCATCTTGGTCACATGGACTTCTTGTAGCCAACGTACCATTCATCCTTAAGCCAGGTGAGCGACAGATCATAGTGTAATCAAGTGGTCGTGTGATTTAAGGCTCCAGGGGCTGCTCCGCATATTCCCTGCTTTTCTGAAAGGGTAAAGTGCCACAAATAGAAGTAGCCTGTCACGTTTCCAGCCTCGGTCCCCATTGTGAGCTGATCCGGGCCAGCTCTTACCTTGTCTGGGCTATCCATTTCTCTCCCTCTGTAGCCAGTCTGGGCTGGGGTCACATGTTCTGCCCCACTCTCTATATATATATATATATATATAGATACACACAGACCAGTCACTCCCTACGCTCAAGGCTCTTTCTTGAGTCATTGCTCCGTGAGGTTCTGCTCGTGCATTAGGTTCCTGTGTTGGTATTCACTTTGTTATTTTTCCTTGTTTTCCAGTGGTCAGTGTATTTCTGGTTTTGTTTCCTTTGTCTGCTCCTCCGTGTGGTGTCTGTTACCTTATTTTGGTTTATCCTGATTTGTTTCTGTGATATTGATCTCCTGTGTATGACTCTGGCCTGGTTATCTGACTAGTCTATGGTGTTAACCCTATGCTGTGTGATGACCTGTGTACCGACTCCTAGCTTGTATGACAACCCCTTCTGGTTTCTGACTTTGGATAATGTTTACTACTACGTCTCTGGATTGGTCCCGTCTCTGGTTCTGGGTGTCACCCAGCACTGAGGTCCCCTTTCCTAAGGTTAGACGGCCATTCTAAGGACCATATCTAGATCAGAGTTCCCATTAGAGCGCTGCTGGCTGCCTCTCTATTGTTGTTCTCGCTCTTAACCCTTGCCCTTCCGGTTATCCTGTTCTCTGTATCCTGTGGTCTGGTTCTGTGTATATTTCAGCCAGCAGCTATCCTAGCTCAAGGGACCACCTTGGCTCACATCGGGTGCTCCCATGATATAGCCGTGGAAGGACATTGTTACAATCTGGACTGATTCTGTACATCTGGCGCCCCCTCTGGTATATGAACTTTGTACGTCATGCATTGGGGATGCAGGTTTCAGGATACAATACAATACAGGATACAATTAAATGCAAGGTGTCTTCAGGTGAAGACCAGGACTTGAACCTGGGAGGAGAGTAATGTGTATATAAAGAGACTACACCCTAAGAAGGGTGCGGTCTCATTCATTAATTTCTTGTTTGCCGTGGTTGATTGTACCGGAGTATCATAGGACTTCTAGTTTCAGGTTTATTTGTTAGTGCCTTTCTGTTGCCCTCGTGTTCTGTTTCATAGATCTTGTACATTTGACTTCCTGCTTAGTTTTGTTTATTCTCTGCCTGTTCTTTCTGATATTGTTTCTTGGACATATTTATGTTATGCCATTCTGTACCATTGCCTGATTCATAGTCTGCCTTTTTTTGTGTTCTATTAGGTTCAGTCCCTCATATCACATCTTGTTTCTCATGCCTCCCTGCTGCTACTATATTTAGGTTCTCCTGTCATTTGGTTTTGCTATTCTGGTTTAGCCTATTGTACTTTAGTTATGGTCTATCTGCATCTTTGCTTTTTGTATTTAACCCTGCTTGTAGCCCTGTACTCTGTATTGGTAATATATTTGTATTTGGTTTTCATGTACTTGGGTTTAATCTCCTGTGTCTGTCTATTGTGCTGGATCCCTGTTATAGATTCAGTCAGGTCTTGTTTTTTGTCTAAGGATACTTCTAATAAATATCTTTTGATATATCCAGGATTATGTTTCACTGCGACGTAGGCTCACACCCTTCTACGTTCATGCCAGACGTAGCACACCGTAACAGACATGCTTTCAAACATTAGTAGTTGTAATACCTTAAGGTGTTTTTTCTTTTTGGAACCTTCCATTTCCATTCTGATAAATTAGAAAGTCCAGTACTTACTCTCCACATCGACAAAACCATTTCATAAATATAAAAACACTGTCTTTTAACAATGAGCCGAGTCTGACCAATGACGTGCAGTACATAGATACATCAAACAAACGGCACAGATTTTGCTCCTACATGAATTCTCACATGCCTGTACAGAGTGGTTTTACGTCCAAAGCATTTCCCGCAGAGGGAACAGGAATATGGTTTCTCCCCAGTGTGAATTCGCAGATGGTTGACGAGATCTGATTTCTGTGTGAAACATCTCGAACATTCATAACATGAGAAAGGTTTCTCCCCCGTGTGAATCTGGTGATGTTTCACCAGATTGGCCTTGTTGTTGAAACATTTGCTGCAGTCGGAGCACTCGAAGGGCTTCTCCCCAGTGTGAGTTCTTTTATGCCTAACGAGGTGGGAATTGCTGATAAAGTCTTTTCCGCATTCAGAACACAGAAATGGTTTCTCTCCTGTGTGTGTCCTCTTGTGTAAGACAAAGTGGGAGTACTGGGTGAAACACTTGTCACAATCGGGACATGAGAAAGGTTTCTCTCCAGTGTGGGTCCTTTGGTGACGAAGAAGCTGAGACTTAAAGTGAAAATATTTCCCACAATCAGAGCACACGATACTCTTTCTTTTGTGGTCCGCCTCATGTTGGATGAGTTCTGAGCTGTTACTATAACATTCCTGACACTCCGAGCAGTTGTAGGTCTTTGTGGTGCAGTTGTCTTTAGGAGGAGTACAATTTGATTCGGGTGAGGGGGTTTCACCTTGCTCTCTAATATAAGCGGAAACCCGATGGTTATACTCCACGTTTGTAAAGTTCTCAGCATCCGTGAGAGTTCCTTCTTTGCATGGGGCAGATAATCCTCTTTTGGCAGGAACAGTTGGATGTTCTGTCTTTGTAGGGTCTGCCGGGGAATGAAGGTCCGTATCTCTCTGACTGCGATCATCACGCACTGCCAATTCTTCCTTAATGGGTGACGATGGCCCTTCTGTGTGTGTACGGTCTAGAGATGTAGGATTTTCCCTTCCACTTAACACTGAATCCTTATTCATTGGAGAAGAGCTATGTTCTTCTTGTGTCTGTGTTGTGAAAGCCAAACATCTCATGTCCCCGTCACCTTCTTCAAGAGCGTCTAATGTCCCCTTGGTATCATCGGCATCGTCCGTTAAAGGATCTGACAGAGAACTGGAGGCTTGAGATCCTGATGATAGTTTTCTGATGTCAGAGGAGTCTGTTTGGGGAAAAGTTATTAAAGAACAAATGATTAAATCGAGGAAAATGCTGAAGCTGTAAAAGGTAATGATGTATCAGTATATTTTACACATGACTTTGTAACAAATATCACAGCGGTCAACGTGAAGTCGCAACCACTTGTGTTTGGTTCTGAAGATCTTTACACGTTGCTTTATTATGGAAGATAATCAACTGCTGACCAAGAAAGTCCAGCTCGGTATCGTATCGATAAACAACATGGCTCATTGAGACCTTTCCTTACCGGCTAGGCTGCAGGGCCGGTGAAGTTCCCTCGTCTGTTTACATCCGTCAACATATCCCCAAGCCTGCACAGACAGAGACAGTGACCTCCTTACACGTTATCTCACAGTGATGCAGCCACCATCCACACACACACATTCTTTGGTGTTACCACACAATTTACCATCAAGGTGGCTGGAAACATCTAAAGATAGTGTGGTACTAGACCCCACCCCTTAAGACTGACTCCACCCACAAAATGAGCCATTTCCCTTTGTCAACGCAAGAATAACAGATGTGTGTGTTGTATAAGGAGGGTAGATCTCTCACTGAACTTTATTCATACATGCAGGTCACGCACGTCTACACGTCCCTAAAGTCATCGCACAAAAATATCATTATCATTTATCCATTTCAGCCAGTGAGAGGAAGAGATTCTTCTACCCCTATAGGACATCTGTGTCAAATCGCCCAAGGGGAGAGTGAAGGAGATACCTCAGAATTCTTAGAGGGTCAGACTGAGCATGTGCAAGGTGTCATTAGACAGGGCAGATGTCAAAAAAGTCCCTAAAAATTCACCTGGTAACTTGTTACTGTCATCATTCAGAGACGCAAACACAACGGCATTTACTAAGACTTCCATCATATTAAATGTACCCTCAGACAAAACAATACAATAAAAACTATACTGTGACATCAAACTACTGCTTTCCCAGCTGCCCTTACATATGCTCCTCCACTCCCATTCCCCACGGCCTCACCTCTCCAGTCAGCAGCCGAATGATCGCGTAGGTCAGTTCCAAGATCTTTTGCTCACTGCGTCTCCCGTGGATCAAGGAGTGACGTGGAGGCTCCGCGTTGGGGCCCCGTATCCCGTAGATCAGGGAGTGATGTGGAGGCTCCACGTTGGAGCCCCGGGTCCCATGGATCAGGGAGTGATGTGGAGGCTCCCTGCTGGGACTCTGGTTACTACTGGGGATTTCAGGAAAACAGAGGCTGTTGTCTGTGATTCGGTCACTGAACCTCTTCACCAGCACATAATCCTACATGGAGATACAATTAAAGAAATGTCACTTTAAAGGGGTTAGGACACACGTCTAAGCTGTCCCATGATCAAACATGACTAGTGTGGAAGCCATGCAATAAAACAGGAGATAAGGCAGAGGTAATTACCTTTATTGACCAAATCCCTGCAAGACTGGCCACTAACCATTCACCAACAGTGGTCAGGGTGCAGAGCTCTGCTTTAACAAGCTATCACACTAGTTATGGATGGTGTGGAGAGCAGGAGAAAGACTCCAGTCACTATGACCACCTAAACAATCTTAAACCTTCATGGTGGTAGAGCGTCCCGGTAACTCACTAAAACACACCTATACAGAGATCTCCCCCTGACCTGAGAAATCCCTGTGTGACATTACCCAGAATCCCTCACCTCTCCAGTCAGCAGGGAGATGATCTCCAGGGTGAGATCCAGGATTCTCTTGGCCAGTGGATCCTCAGCCATGGTGATTGAAACATGAAGGACACTCCATCAGACGCTGATACGGGCAGTGGTGGAGACAAACAAGAAGAAACACAAAGTTGTAACACTCCATAAAGTTATCCCCGAGACACAAAAATAAAGTCCAATAAACAAATTCACATCATAGAGGCTTTATCTGAAAAGATGGAACCTTCTCATGGAGTCCCCTATCGCATGGATAACCATGTCTCTGCCCCAGGGCGTCCAAACACACGCAGGGCTTTTCACAAAGCAACACTGTGACGGTAACGTTATAATGATACAAATCCCTCTTCTTGCAGCTATGGTGGACGGCAAGTCCGAAGCAAAACTCAAACAATGGTTTGCAACACTGGAAGAAGTTAATACAGTACCCGGAATTAATCTGGGTCAGAGCGGCTCCGGTTATACAGCATCTGGATTAGGTGGGACAGGGTGGCTCCGGTTATACAGTATCTGCATTTAATCTGGATTAGGTGGGTCAGGGCGGCTCCGATTATACAGTACCTGGGTTTAATCTGGACTAGGTGGGTCAGGGTGGCTCCGGTTATACAATACCTGGGTTTAATCTGTATTAGGTGGGTCAGGGCGGCTCCAGTTATACAGTACCTGGGTTTAATCTGGATTAGGTGGGTCAAGGCGGCTCCGGTTATACAGTACCTGGGTTTAATCTGGATTAGGTGGGACACGGCGGCTCCGATTATACAGTACCTGGGTTTAATCTGGATTAAGTGGGACAGGGCGGCTCCGGTTATACAATACCTGGGTTTAATCTGGATTAGGTGGGACAGGGCGGCTCCGATTATACAGTACCTGGGTTTAATCTGGATTAGGTGGGACAGGGCGGCTCCGATTATACAGTACCTGGGTTTAATCTGGATTAGGTGGGTCAGGACAGCTCCGGTTATACAGTACCTGGGTTTAATCTGGATTAGGTGGGTGTCACGGTCCACCTGGGGTACCTGCTGATGTACCTGTAATGCACAGCCTGTCTCTAAGAACTTTTCCCTGGATCACTTTTCCTTGGGTTCCCATCCGGGTTTTGCCTAAACTCCGTTCCATGACCAGGCTCCTGGAGATCCAGCCTGGGTCTTCCTTTTCCAGCCCTGGAGTTCCATCTGAGGCCCATCTGTGATTAAGCCTCCTTAAATGGCAGAGAGACCCAGCTAGCAGTGGTTCTGCATTGTTCTCCCTGACTGAGGTCTTCATGAACCAGTTTATCTTGTTGCTGTACAGTATATTCAGCGTATTCCAGTATATCCAGCATATTCCAGTATATCCAGTGTATTCCAGTGTATCCAGCGTATTCCAGTATATCCAGCGTATTCCAGTGTATCCAGTATATCCAGAGTATGCCAGTGTATCCAGCATATTCAGCGTATTCCAGTGTATCCAGCGTATTCCAGTATATCCAGCGTATCCAGTATATCCAGCGTATTCCAGTGTATCTAGTGTATCTAGCGTATATCCAGCGTATTCCAGTATATCCAGCGTATTCCAGTATATCCAGCGTATCTAGTATATCTAGTGTATCCAGCGTATATCCAGTGTATTCCAGTGTATCCAGCGTATTCCAGTATATCAGCGTATTCCAGTGTATCAGCGTATTCCAGTGTATCAGCGTATATCTAGCGTATTCCAGTGTATCCAGCGTATTCCAGTATATCCAGCATATCCAGCGTATTCCAGTATATCCAGCATATTCCAGTGTATCCAAAGGCCAGTGTATCCAGCGTATGCCAGTGTATCCAGCATATGCCAGTGTATCCAGCGTATATCCAGCGTATTCCAGTATATCCAGCGTATTCCAGTGTATCCAGCGTATTCCAGTGTATCCAGCGTATCCCAGTATATCCAGCGTATCCAGCGTTATCCAGCATATTCCAGTATATCCAGCATATTCCAGTGTATCCAAATGCCAGTGTATCCAGCGTATGCCAGTGTATCCAGCGTATTCCAGTATATCCAGCGTATCCAGTATATCCAGCGTATCCCAGTATATCCAGCGTATTCCAGTATATCCAGCGTATTCAGCATATTCCAGCGTATCCAGCGTATCCAGCATATTCCAGTGTATCCAGCATATTCCAGTATATCCAGCGTATTCCAGTATATCCAGCGTATCCAGCATATTCCAGTATATCCAGCGTATCCAGCGTATCCAGCATATTCCAGTATATCCAGCGTATTCCAGTATATCCAGCGTATCCATTACCCATCTCGCTACCTTGTTATTCCTGGAGAAATCTCCTTCAGTTCCTGGGACTTTCAGCGATTTTCACCAGCGCTTTATCTACGGTCCGTGGTCAAGATCTCCAGGTCACTGCTCAATTGGTACTCCCAACCGTGTAGCCCACTATCCCGTGTCTGGAGACCTACCTGTGGATTTACAGCTGTTCACCACAAGCTCTCAACCAGTGATAAAGGTACCTCTGCCAGCTGTCCAGTGTTATTCCTAGTGGACCCGGTCTGCAGTCTGGGACTGCATAACCCACTATCCTGACTCTCCATCTAAGACCACTTCCTGGACTGTATATACTGTGTGCCGAACCCTTGCTTAGAAATACCTCAACTCGCAGCCAGCCGTCAGCCACGACCCCTTGTTATGGATTATAACCACGTCTTTGCCTGCGCGTTCCAGACGTGCATTTCCCTGTTCTTTCCATGGCCGGCTGTCAAGGCCCATATATGTTCAATTAAAGTTATCTTCATTGCTTGATTCCTGTCTGGCCTCCTCTGTGTCGCCACCTGCTGGGCTCATACCTGAACCGCACACGCCACGTGACAGTGGGACAGGGTGGCTCCGGTTATACAGTACCTGGGTTAGGTGGGTCAGGGCGGCTCCGGTTATACAGTACCTGGGTTTAATCTGGATTAGGTGGGACACGGCGGCTCCGGTTATACAGTACCTGGGTTTAATCTGGGCTAGGTGGGTCAGGGCGGCTCCGGTTATACAGTACCTGGGTTTAATCTGGATTAGGTGGTCAGGGCGGCTCCGGTTATACAGTACCTGGGTTTAATCTGGATTAAGTGGGTCATGGCGGCTCCGGTTATACAGAATCTGGATTAGGCCCCCACTCTCTGGAACGCTCTCCCTCGTACTGTCAGACTTTCCCCTAACTTCTCTTCCTTCAAACGCTCCCTTAAAACATTCCTATTTAGGGAAGCGACCCCCCCGACTCACTGACGCAACCATCAATCACTCTCACCTTACAGTCCTCTCCTCCTGTTTCCAACCCCAACCCTCCCAGATTGTGAGTTCCTACGGGAATAGGGCCCTCATCTCCTCCTGTACTGTTTGTCAAATGTTGTTCAATGTATTGTAACCCTGTCTATACTGTGCTTATTGTACAGCGCTGCGGAATATGCTGGCGCTTTATAAATAAAGAATAATAATAAATAATTAGGTGGGTCAGGGCGGCTCCGGTTATACAGTACCTGGGTTTAATCTGGATTAGGTGGGTCAGGGCGGCTCCGGTTATACAGTACCTGGGTTTAATCTGGGTTAGGTGGCTCCGGTTATACAGTACCTGGTTTAATCTGGGTTAGGTGGGTAAAGGCGGCTCCGATTATACAGTACCTGGTTTAATCTGGGCTAGGTGGGTCAGGGTGGCTCCGGTTATACAGTACCTGGGTTTAATCTGGATTAGGTGGGACACGGCGGCTCCGGTTATACAGTACCTGGGTTTAATCTGGGCTAGGTGGGTCAGGGCGGCTCCGGTTATACAGTACCTGGGTTTAATCTGGATTAGGTGGGTCAGGGTGGGTCCGGTTATACAGTACCTGGGTTTAATCTGGATTAAGTGGGTCATGGCGGCTCCGGTTATACAGAATCTGAATTAGGCCCCCACTCTCTGGAACGCTCTCCCTCGTACTGTCAGACTTTCCCCTAACTTCTCTTCCTTCAAACGCTCCCTTAAAACATTCCTATTTAGGGAAGCGACCCCCCCCCGACTCACTGACGCAACCATCAATCACTCTCACCTTACAGTCCTCTCCTCCTGTTTCCAACCCCAACACTCCTAGATTGTGAGTTCCTACGGGAATAGGGCCCTCATCTCCTCCTGTACTGTTTGTCAAATGTTGTTCAATGTATTGTAACCCTGTCTATACTGTGCTTATTGTACAGCGCTGCGGAATATGCTGGCGCTTTATAAATAAAGAATAATAATAAATAATTAGGTGGGTCAGGGCGGCTCCGGTTATACAGTACCTGGGTTTAATCTGGATTAGGTGGGTCAGGGCGGCTCCGGTTATACAGTACCTGGGTTTAATCTGGGTTAGGTGGCTCCGGTTATACAGTACCTGGGTTTAATCTGGGTTAGGTGGGTCAGGGCGGCTCCGGTTATACAGTACCTGGGTTTAATCTGGATTAGGTGGGTCAGGGCGGCTCCGGTTATACAGTACCTGGGTTTAATCTGGATTAGGTGGGTCAGGGCGGCTCCGGTAATACAGTACCTGGATTTAATCTGGATTAGGTGGGTCAGGGCGGCTCCGGTTATACAGTACCTGGGTTTAATCTGGGTTAGGTGGGTCAGGGCGGCTCCGGTTATACAGTACCTGGGTTTAATCTGGGTTAGGTGGGTCAGGGTGGCTCCGGTTATACAGTACCTGGGTTTAATCTGAATTAGGTGGGTCAGGGTGGCTCCGGTTATACAGTATCTGGATTTAATCTGAATTAGGTGGGTCAGGGCGGCTCCGGTTATACAGTATCTGGATTTAATCTGAATTAGGTGGGTCAGGGTGGCTCCGATTATACAGTATCTGGATTTAATCTGGATAAAGTGGGCGGGGCTGTATATACACACAGTATCTGCATCAGGTGGGTGGGGGCGGGGCTGTGTACCTGGATCAGGTGAGGCTGTTGGCTCCTCAGTTTGGGGACAGATATAAAAGGCAGCATTGAGATAAAGCCGACCCTCTGTCTGTAAACCCGGCAGTAATTCACGCACAGACTTCCCCTCACTTCCTCAATATGTGTTCCACTTTATCCAATGCGTTGCATTCCATGAGCTCCGTCTGGCAGGATGCATTTCATATCCCTCCTTTGGCTCTGCTGTGGCCTTTCCAATGATACCAAACATGCCCCCCCCTAGCTGCCACCGATTGGTAGATATGGGGATTCAAACAAACCAACCATCTCCACCATAGGATTTCCTTAGGAAATCCCCGGACAGCTAGGGGTTTCCCAGATAACTGACATCATCGCGCCATGACATCAGATGATGAGAGGGGACCCGGAGCTGCCATCTCATGGTGGAGCTGCCACCTCATTAAGCATTCTGCGCTGTGCTCTTGCAGTCATCTTTACAGGACGACCACGCCTACGGAGAGCAGCAACAGTGCTGAACTTTCTCCATTTGTAGACTGTTTTACCGTGGACACATGAACATCAAGGCTTTTGGAGATACTTTTGTAACCCTTTCCAGCTTCATGCAAGTCAACAATTCTTGATCGTAGGTCTTCTGAGAGCTCTTTTCTGCGAGGCATGGTTCACATCAGGCAGTGCTTCTTGAAACCAGTAAACCCAAAACTGGTGTGTGTTTTAAAAGGGCAGGACAGCTTTCAGCAACACATCCAATAATATCACACTGATTGGACTCAAGGTTGGCTCACTCCTGGCTCCAATTAGCTCTTGGAGAAGTCATTAGGCTAGGGGTTCACATACTTTTTCCACCCTGCACTGTGAATGTTTACATGTTCTGTTCAATAAACACATGAAAACATATAATGTTTGTGTTGTATTATTTTAAGCAGACTGTGTTTTTCAAATCGTTGTGACTTAGATGAAGATCAGAGACATTTTATGACCAATTCATGCAAAACTCCACGTAATCCCAAAGGGTTCACATACTTTTTATTGCCACTGTAACTGAGTAGATATATATAAGGCGCCTTAACATCAGTCTGTTCCTCTTCATTCTTTTTTTAAAGTGCAGAAAAACGACACTTTATAAAAAGGGGCCTTTAAGATGTCCTCACTAATCACCAAATACACCCCAGCCCGCTCCCTAAGGTCAAACAGTGACCTGCGCCTAGCTTCTCCCCGCATCACCTCTTCCCATGATAGACTGCAGGATTTCTCACGCGCAGCCCCCACTCTCTGGAACGCTCTCCCTCGTACTGTCAGACTTTCCCCTAACTTCTCTTCCTTCAAACGCTCCCTTAAAACATTCCTATTTAGGGAAGCCGACCCCCCAACTCACTGACGCAACCATCAATCACTCTCACCTTACAGTCCCCTCCTCCTGTTTCCAACCCCAACCCTCCCAGATTGTGAGTTCCTACGGGAATAGGGCCCTCATCTCCTCCTGTACTGTTTGTCAAATGTTGTTCAATGTATTGTAACCCTGTCTATACTGTGCTTATTGTACAGCGCTGCGGAATATGCTGGCGCTTTATAAATAAAGAATAATAATAATAAAATAATGTAAAGGAAAAGACAAACCATTGCAAAATTAATGTGTATACGTTCCATTAACCCCCCCTCCCCTCTTGTCCTCCGAGCAGACACCGCTGGCAGGAGGTGAGTGATAAATCACTTGTTCCTTGTCACTGAGAGGTCAGAGGTTACCGCTTGCTCTGATAGTGGCAGCAGCTCCGAGTAGGCAGTTAACCCTTTGTGTGCAGAAATAAATATGTGTAGCAGCTCCCGCCGCTCTCCAATTATCTGCAGCTACGCAGCATTGAAAGAGTGCTCGCTCAGTGACAGAAATTGTCGGCTGGTGATTTACTTTCGGGCCGATAACCCCATTATCGGCGGAATCTATCGGTGGCCGAAATTTCGATCCATCCCTGTTTTTTTTCTTTGCCGAAAGCATTTTTCCCCCCCCTTTCTCTCAGTCTGGCTGCGTTCGGCAGGATCTGTCCATAGTGCTGAAACCAATTAAGTGCCACGGACAGCAGCGCCTCAGGGGTTGCAGAGCTGCTATCCACGGTGCTGAAACCTATTCAGTGAGTAAGATCACGTAATGCCGCCGCGGCGTGAGACTGGAAACTATTTCTTCACAGTCTCTGCTCGCGGCCAGGAGACGGATCAGAGCACCGTTCTCGCCGTGGGGTGAGAGGCGAGTGTGGGGGATGTTTTAGAGGGTGGTAAATAATTTTGCAGATGCTGAATCAATTCACACCGGCTTTTAGAAGGTACTAAATTTGAACTCGGCGGGCGCCACCTCATTACGCCGCGACCCACCCGCATTCTTGGATCTGTAACCACGATCAGCCAGTACTTCATTCGGCTGCCGGCCAGTACTTCATTCGGCTGCCGGCCAGTACTTCATTCGGCTGCCGGCCAGTACTTCATTCGGCTGCCGGCCAGTACTTCATTCGGCTGCCGGCCAGTACTTCATTCGGCTGCCGGCCAGTACTTCATTCGGCTGCCGGCCAGTACTTCATTCGGCTGCCGGTCAGTACTTCATTCGGCTGCCAGCCAGTACTTCATTCGGCTGCCGGTCAGTACTTCATTCGGCTGCCGTTCAGTACTTCATTCGGCTGCCGGTCAGTACTTCATTCGGCTGCCAGCCAGTACTTCATTCGGCTGCCGGTCAGTACTTCATTCGGCTGCCGGGATCCAAGGACTGCGCGGGCCGTGACAGTCACGCGATGACTCGCTGCATTGATCACCAGCCTCTGTGCCGTGGGGAGACGCTGAGCGCGCCGGCTGCGTTGCCGCTCATTAAACACAAGCCACCAGGATAAAGAAGAGACAGGGAGCAGAGGAGGTTACCCATGTATGACCAGTGTCTGCTGTGGAGGTTACCCTCTGATTGGCTGATCTAAACGGAGTCCATCCCTGCGCTCTGATTGGCTGATCTAAACCGGAGTCCATCCCTGCACTCTGATTAGCTGATCTAAACTGAGTCCATCCCTGCGCTCTGATTGGCTGATCTAAAGGGAGTCCATCCCTGCACTCTGATTGGCTGATCTAAAGGGAGTCCATCCCTGCACTCTGATTGGCTGATCTAAAGGGAGTCCATCCCTGCACTCTGATTAGCTGATCTAAACTGAGTCCATCCCTGCGCTCTGATTGGCTGATCTAAAGGGAGTCCATCCTGCGCTCTGATTGGCTGATCTAAAGGGAGTCCATCCCTGCGCTCTGATTGGCTGATCTAAAGGAGTCCATCCCTGCGCTCTGATTGCTGATCTAAAGGAGTCCATCCCTGCGCTCTGATTGGCTGATCTAAAGGGAGTCCATCCCTGCGCTCTGATTGGCTGATCTAAAGGGAGTCCATCCCTGCGCTCTGATTGGCTGATCTAAAGGGAGTCCATCCCTGCGCTCTGATTGGCTGATCTAAAGGGAGTCCATCCCTGCGCTCTGATTGGCTGATCTAAACGGAGTCCATTCCTGAGCATTTTAGTGACGTCACAGCCCGTCCAGACGTTTCTATGAGTCTGACAGAAATATCTCCATGATAAAGGATTTCCTGACACCCAATAAACACAAACACCCCCCAAACTCACCTGCACCTCACTGTGCCGACAACCCCGCGCCTTCATATGACGTCAGCGAGGCTGAACGTGCTGCTCAGGAAGCTTAGGCAGCCGTAATTACGTCACGGAGCAAGCGTTTCTCGGCGCCATGTTGGATGAGGGCAAAGCTTTAAAGGCACCAGGCGTGTGTGTGAGGCCGAGGCAGTGAGGGGCCCCACAGACAGACAGACAGACAGACATGGCGGCTCAGATTGCTGACACTCACAGCTTGAGGACCGGGAAGACACCCCCCCCCGACACGCCGCGATGCATGATGGGACTCAGGGGATCAGCCAATACTCCCTCACTATTGGGGTGGAGCCAGAACTGCCCACACACAACATGGCGCCCGCAGCCTCATTCTAACGGCCACACACCTAAAAGGGGCGGAGCCGACGTCACTATCCGCCAGCTGAGGGGGGCGGGGCGAGCTCTGTGGACACAGTGAGTGTGGGGGAGGGGAGATATGCAATGTGTGAGAGAAGCTGCCAGAGATTCATGAGGAGTGAAGCCTCCTCTGCATCAAGCGAAGCCTCCTCTGCATGGGGCGAAGCCCCCTCTGCATCAAGCGAAGCCTCCTCTGCATCGTGTGAAGCCCCCTCTGCATCAGGCGAAGCCTTCTCTGCATCGGGCGAAGCCTCCTCTGCATCATGCGAAGCCTCCTCTGCATCAGCGAAGCCTCCTCTGCATCAAGCGAAGCCTCCTCTGCATCAGGCGAAGCCTCCTCTGCATCAGGCGAAGCCTCCTCTGCATCGGGCGAAGCCTCCTCTGCATCGGGCGAAGCCCCCTCTGCATCAGGTGAAGCCTCTGCTCCCCCCCCCTGTCTCTGGTTACAGCCTGGCGGGGTCTGATTGGTGACCGGTGTCGCAGCCGGTGCGTTCAGCGTCTCCACGCGGACCAGAGGCCGGTGACCGGATAAAAGCGAGTCCCCGCGCAAGAACCAAGATGAAGGAGGAGGAGGTGATGGAATTTATAAAGCGCCGACAAGTTCCGTAGCGCTGTACAATGGAAGAGACGAAATAACAAACACAGAACAGTAGGAGAGATTGTCAGCTCTTCAGCAGAGTCCCAAGAGGAGAGGGGGTGACCCTCTAGGAAGGGGGTGACCTGCTAGGAGGGGGGTGACCCGCTAGGTGAGGGGGTGACCCGCTAGGTGAGGGGGGTGACCTGCTAGGTGAGGGGGTGACCCGCTAGGAGAGGGGGTGACCCGCTAGGTGAGGGTTAATAGAGAATGTGAAATAGTGGGGTGCATGTGGCCTGTGCGGGGAGATGCTGCAGGAAATGAAGGGAAAGATCTGGGATCTCTTAAGGCCAGAGAGCAGGAGGTTACAGTAGTCAAGGCGGGAGATAATAAGAGCTTGGATGAGCATTTTAGTAGAGTCTGGATTAAGAAAGGGACGGATGCGCACAATGTTTTTTAGGTGGAAGTAGCAGGATTTGGTTAATGACGGAATGTGAGGCGTAAAAGGAGAGATCAGAGTCTCAGAGGACCCCGAGCCTGAGAGGTAGAAGTAATGGCGGCTCATTCACCTGAAGGGAAATGGGGGCAGGAATGGAGGATTTAGAGGGAGGAAGACGAGAAGTTCAGTTTTCGAGAGGTTGATCTTTAGGAAACGGGAAGTCATCCATTCGGAGACAGCTGATAGGCCGGCAGTAACATGTTCCAACACCGGAGGAGATAGATCGAGGGAGGAGAGTTAGATTTGGGTGTTGTCAGCATAGAGATGATACTGGAATCCATAGGAAGAGATGAGGTGGCCCAGAGAGGTCGTATAGATCAAGGAGAGTAGGGGACCCAGAATACAGCCTTGAGGTACCCCAACTGAGAGAGGAACCGGGGGTGAAGAGACACCAGCAAAGGAGATACTAAAGGATCAAAGCGAGAGATAGGAAGAGAACCAGGAGAGAGCAGAGTCACTGAGGCCAAGCAGACGCAGTGTGAGGAGCAGGAGAGGGCGGAGTCACTGAGGCCAAGCAGACGCAGTGTGAGGAGCAGGAGAGGGTGGAGTCACTGAGGCCAAGCAGACGCAGTGTGAGGAGCAGGAGAGGGCGGAGTCACTGAGGCCAAGCAGACGCAGTGTGAGGAGCAGGAGAGGGTGGAGTCAGTGAGGCCAAGCAGACGCAGTGTGAGGAGCAGGAGAGGGCGGAGTCACTGTGGCCAAGCAGACGCAGTGTGAGGAGCAGGAGAGGGCGGAGTCACTGAGGCCAAGCAGACGCAGTGTGAGGAGCAGGAGAGGGTGGAGTCACTGAGGCCAAGCAGACGCAGTGTGAGGAGCAGGAGAGGGCGGAGTCACTGAGGCCAAGCAGACGCAGTGTGAGGAGCAGGAGAGGGCAGAGTCAGTGAGGCCAAGCAGACGCAGCGTGAGGAGCAGGAGAGGGCGGAGTCACTGAGGCCAAGCAGACGCAGCGTGAGGAGCAGGAGAGGGTGGAGTCACTGAGGCCAAGCAGACGCAGTGTGAGGAGCAGGAGAGGGCGGAGTCACTGAGGCCAAGCAGACGCAGTGTGAGGAGCAGGAGAGGGTGGAGTCACTGAGGCCAAGCAGACGCAGCGTGAGAAGCAGGAGAGGGCGGAGTCACTGAGGCCAAGCAGACGCAGCGTGAGAAGCAGGAGAGGGTGATCAAGTGTGTCAAATGCAGCAGAAAGATCAAGAAGAATAAGTAGGAGAAGTGACCTTCGGTTTTAGCAGCAACTAAATCATTAGTCACTTTGGTCTCTTATCTCCTCCCTTCTTCCTCCAGTGATGGGGGAGGGGAAGCTTGAATGAGTTACACGGGGGGGGGGGAGACGCCAGATTGCCAGGGAAAGCAGGAAATCTTCCTCATGGTATATGTGAGTTTGTGCTGATAAATAATGGCGTCACATTAATGAGGTCATTTGCTGTTTAGGCTGAATGTGAGTTTGAGGACGTGGCCGTTTACTTCTCCCAGGAGGAGTGGGACTGTTTAAAGGAAGAAGAGAAGGAGCTTTACAGGGATGTGATGATGGAGAATTACCAGACCCTATGCTCTCTGGGTAAGGAACGTCCCCTCCCCCTCCTTCCTTTAAAATAAATACACTCACCGGCCACTTTATTAGGTACACCATGATAGTACCCTTTTACCTTCAGAACTGTCGTCTTAACTCTTCGTGGCATGGATTGACAGGGTGTTGGAAACATTCCTCGGAGGTTTCGCACCATATTGTCATGATGGCGTCGCACAGTTGCTGCAGGTTTGTCGGCTGCTCATCCATGATGCGAATCTCCCGTTCCACCATATCCCAAAGGTGCTCGATTGGATTGAGATCTGGGGACTATGGAGGCCATTGGAGCACAGTGACCTCATTGTCACGTTCAAGAAAACCGCTTGAGATGATTTGAGCTTTGTGACATGGCGTATTATCCGTCTGGAAGGAGCCATCAGAAGATACAGGGGACACTGTGCTCATAAAGGGATCGACATGGCGCATTATCCGGCTGGAAGGAGCCATCAGAAGATACAGGGGACACTGTGCTCATAAAGGGATCGACATGGCGCATTATCCTGCTGGAAGGAGCCATCAGAAGATACAGGGGACACTGTGCTCATAAAGGGATGGACATGGCGCATTATCCTGCTGGAAGGAGCCATCAGAAGATACAGGGGACACTGTGCTCATAAAGGGATTGACATGGCGCATTATCCTGCTGGAAGGCGCCATCAGAAGATACAAAAGACACTGTGCTCATAAAGGGATGGACATGGTGCATTATCCTGCTGGAAGGAGCATCAGAAGATACAGGGGACACTGTGCTCATAAAGGCGCATTATCCTCCTGGAAGGAGCATCAGAAGATATGGGGACACTGTGCTCATAAAGGGATGGACATGGTGCATTATCCAGCTGGAAGGCGCCATCAGAAGATACAAAGGACACTGTGCTCATAAAGGGATGGACATGGTGCATTATCCTGCTGGAAGGAGCCGTCAGAAGATACAGGGGACACTGTGCTCATAAAGGGATGGACATGGTCAGTAACAATACTCAGGTTGGCCGCGGTGTTTAAACGATGCATAATTGGTACTAAGGGACCCGAAGTGTGCCAAGACAATATCCCCCACACCATTACACCACCAAGTGGCTGGTGAGTGTATATTGGATAGGGCTTTCCTTAGAAACATCCCAGAACCTGAACATTTATGGGAGTTTTGTGATAAAATCTGCCGGGCAATAATCTGTACCATTACGCACATACAGGACGGATCACTGCGACGCCTCCCGTTATATCACTGATCACACGGGGAGAAGAGCCGTATGTTAGGGGTCACTGGACGAGCGAGGAGACACCGAGGCCCAGAAATACCCACCCAGGTGAGGGATCATTATGTACAGCCATAAATACCCACCCGGGTATATACAGACATATAAATGTCCGTCCGGTTGAGGAATATACTAACTTGAATCATTTTATACACAGACCAATAAATACCCGCCCAGTGAGGAATATACTGATAGGAATCATTATATACACAGACCTATAAATACCCGCCCGGTGAGGAATATACTGATAGGAATCATTATATACACAGACCTATAAATACCCGCCCAGTGAGGAATATACTGATAGGAATCATTATATACACAGACCTATAAATACCCGCCCGGTGAGGAATATACTGATAGGAATCATTATATACACAGACATATAGTCTAAACAGGAACTCACAAGGAAAAAGACCTTATACATGTCTTGCACACTTTACACCTTCTGGCCACATTAAAAGGCTAGAAATCCCCTTATGTTTTATACACCCTTTTTATACAGATAGCCTGAAGGGTATTTTTGTACAATATTTCCGAAAAGTCTGTACACGTCACATGACATTAGGTGTGGCATTTTCCACTCGTGGTGTCATATCTCAGCTTTCAGAAAGCGTTCCGCTTTGGGAATATTTTGGATACTCAACTCACAATATTTTGGCATATTTCTGTATTTGAATAATTAGTTACTTTCTAAGTGAAGGTCTTCTTCAAGAAACCCAATGTATATCTTGAGCCATTGCGGAAATACAGCTATGGCCTAAGGATGTGACGTTAATGTGTGTTGAAAGGGTGAAACCACCTTGATTTACTTTTGGTTTCCCTTTCATTGCTCTATATTGGTACATGTGAAGAAGCTAGCTTTTAAATATTGTTTAGAAAATGTTTGCAGTTTCTCTTCTCACAGATACCTTCCTCCCTCTCATTAAATATATAAAAGGCAGTCGATGCAGATTAGTTTATTTGGGGAGAGGGAGGGGGGGGTTCTTCTTTTTAGTATTTCACTCAGCCTTATCTGCTTCAGTTGAGGTTATCTGAAATAACATCATGAATGAAAATGGAAGGTCAACATAATGTATTAGTGCTCATGCGTCAAGCTGCTGGTCTTTTGTAACATTCTGTTTAATTCCTCAGTTACTGTATGGAGAGACCCTTTGAAGGGGATATGCTTTCTCTAACATGTAATAATAACTTTATTTCTCTAGGTTATATAGACAGACCTTACCCTGAAGGACGTCACAAGAATAGAATTATACCAAGCACCGCTTCTAGAAAGAGTTCAGAATCACAAGCAACAAGAAATCCTTCAGTATGCATGTCCATCTCTCAGACAATACATAGCGGAACAGAAACATATAAAAAGTCTTACTCGTGTCTTCAATGTGGAAAATGTTTTGCCAAACAATCTTACCTTGTTCGACATCAACGGACCCACTCGGGCATGAAACCTTACTCCTGTTCAGAGTGTGGGAAATGTTATGGTGAAAGATCAGATCTGAAAAGACATGAAAGAAGTCACACGGGAGAGAAACCCTACTTATGTTCTGAGTGTGGGAAATGTTTTAATCGGCCCTCACATCTTGTTAGGCATCAGAGAACTCACGCAAGGGAAAAAGACTTCCCAGGTCTTGACTATGAGAAAAACTTAAGCATACATCCACTTCATGTCAAACATGAATGGACGCACCCAGGCGCAAAACCTTACTCGTGTCCTGAATGTGGGAAATGTTATGTCGAAAAATCCGATCTTGTGCTACATGAAAAAAGTCACAAAGGACAGAAACCGCACTCCTATGCAGAATGTGAGACAGGTTTTAATCATTTCTTATATCTTGATATACATCAGCAAATTCACACGGGGAAAAGGGGCTTCATATGTCTTGAATGTGGCAAAATGTTTAGTCTACATTCACAGCTTGTCAGACACGAACGGACACACTCGGGTGTGAAACCTTACTCGTGTTCTGAATGTGGGAAATGTTACGGTGATAGATCAGACCTTAAAAGACATGAAAGAAGTCACAGAGGAGAGAAACCGTACTCATGTTCTGAGTGTGGGAAATGTTTTAACCGATCTTCACATCTTCTAAGACATCGACCAATACATACTGGAGAGAAACCTTTTATGTGTTCTGACTGTGGGAAATGTTTCATCTGTAAATCAAGTCTTGAAGTGCATCAGAGAACCCATACAGGGGAGATGCCTTACTCATGTTTTGAATGTGGGAAAAGATTTCGCTATAAATCCCGTCTCGTTGTGCATGAGAGAACTCACACAGGAGAAAAACCTTATTCATGTTCTGAATGTGGAAAATGTTTTGTTAGTAGTGGAGGTCTCCTTGCGCACCAGACAAATCACACAGGAAAGAAGCCTTATTCATGTCTTGAATGTGGGAAGTGTTTTAGGTTAAACTCCAATCTTTTGAAACATCAGAAAACTCATACAAGAGACAAACCTTTTTCTTGTTCTGAATGTGGGAGGTGTTTTAGGTTCAAATTCATTCTTGTGGCACATCAGAGAATTCATACAGGAGAGAAACCTTACTCCTGCTCTGAGTGTGGGGCATGTTTTAGCTGTAGCTCACAGCTTGGTAGACATCGGAGGACTCACAGAGCAAAGAATCCTAATGTATGTCCTGAATGTGGGAAGGGCTTCCCCTGTAAGTCAGGGCTCCTTGCCCATGAGAGAACTCACACAGGAGAGAAACCATTCTTGTGTTCAGAGTGTGGCAAATATTTTGGCTGCAAATCACGGCTAGTTATTCATCAGAGAACTCACACAGGTGAGAAGCCTTATACATGTCCTGAATGTGGAAAATGTTTCAACTGTAAATCTAAACTGGTTAAGCACCAGAGGACTCATAAACGGTGAAAAGCCTTTCTTTTATACCTTTTTAATTGTGGACATATGTAACCAGCAGCCACTGTAAAAAGGTTATTGTTCAGAATGTTTGAAATGTGATCATGAGGGATCCACTGCATGAAACCTTTTACGTTCTGATGAAGGAAACCTGTCATCAAGCACTCATTTAGTGTTTGACATTCCACTATTTGTTTTCCTGCATTGCCAATGTACTGTATACTGCGTGTTTTTTGTTCTTCCTCCGTTTATGGTCTGTTATAAAATGTGCCTGGGGTTAGGAGGAGTGGGGGTACAATTATATTATTATTATTTACAATTATAAAGTGAACAATGATGTTACACAAACTCATCTTTCCATTTTCCACAATGCCAGCAAGTGTGGTGGTGATGGAATAAAGCATTTTTTTTACACCCTGCAATGCAGTGAGAGACGGGACTTTGAAACCTGCATCTCAGATTTATACACCGTGCAAAGTCAAGTGAGGTGTCACTGGAAAATACAGAGTCTGGGATTTCTAACAACAAACCTATAACCTGACTATATATAATGTGTAAAAATGCAAAATGTATATTTTTCTCAAGAAAAAAAAAAAGCACATAATGCCTCTTCCTTAGAACGCAAACAATGACACTGCATTAATTCACCTTCTCATTTCCCATGCTGTGACCAAACGTGGAGGTGATGGACTAATGTGAAATAAACCGTGCACTATCTAAACCACAAGCTCTGCTTCGAGAACAGGCTTCCTTTGGACACCTGTATCTCCATTCTTTAAACCCCATAAGTCTGATTTATGTGTGATTGGACAGGTCAGAGTCCGGCGTTTCTAATGATACAATAGGAGCCCCGTCCGTTCTATGTTTGGAACTGTATCTGGGCCCTACGACTGTTGGCATCTTGGCTCCCCTCGCTGGTGGCCTCTTACGCTATTGGAGACGCAGAAATGAGACACAGAAAATGTGAGGAAAGATCTGTGTGTGAGGAAAGAAATATCTGTGTGAGGAAAAATTATCTGTGTGTGTGGAAAAATCTGTGAGGAAAGATCTGTGTGTGAGGAAGGAATGGAAGATGTGTGTGTGAGGAAAGGAAGAACTGTGTGTGGGGTGTGTGCGTGGAAAAGTCTGAGAAAAGTTCTGTGTGCGAGGAGAGATCTGTGTGTCTGTGCGCCAGAAGTGTGTCAAAAAATCTGTCAGGAAAGATGTGTGTGAAGAAATATCTGTGTGAGGAAAGATCTGTGCGTGTGAGGAAAAATCGGTGAGGAAAGATCTGTGCATGTGATGAAAAATGCTTGAGGAAAGATGTGTGTGTGTGTGTGTGTAAATACAGTGGGGCAAAAAAGTATTTAGTCAGCCACCAATTGTGCAGGTTCTCCCACTTAATGATGAGAGAGGCCTGTAATTCTAATGCATGTACTCGGAGGCTCCTATTTGCATTTCTCCCTTTATTGCACCAACAGCAGCAAAGGGTTAACTTTGGAAAAAAATGTAACAGAAGAAAAACAACAACCCCTCGCCAGCATGGGGAGGCCCTCCCATAGTCCTTGTCCCGCCTCAATCCCATGTTCAAGTAAGCACTGCGGGAGCATCACTTCCTCTTCCTTTGCTGCTCCCGCAGTGGCAACATCGTGACTTAGAGGAGTATAGAGCGCTGGCGTTTTACTTGTCTATCTCTGTCCTTATTCAATTGAATTCTTTATTCAAATCTTTTGCTACTCTCTGGGTCTCTGCTCCCGGTGTCACGGTGAACCATTTTCTCCCCCTCCAGCGGCTGCCCATTACCTGCCGTCAGGAGTGGCCTTTTACTCTCTTCCTGCTGCACTGTATGTTTCCCTGCTGTATGTTACCCGCTGGTTAGGAACAAATCGCTCGATCCCTACTCACATTCCAGCTGACCGCAAGCCCCTTGATCCCCGCAGCGCTCGGACGGGCGGTCGCCCCGCCCCCTCATGTGCGATTCTCGCAGGGTTTGCGGCCGCCATTTTGAATATTTTAAAGTGCGCACGCTTCCCAAATCGCTCCGCACATGGTTTTACCCGGCCACACCGATCACATACCATGTCCCTGTCTAAACCCACCAAATTGAGCGCTCAGCACTTTGCCAATGCATCGGACTCCAGCTCCATGCAGGCGCATTCAGGAGACCGGAAATACTGCAAAAGGTACTCAAAATCCGAGGCACGTCTCCAACGTTTGGAAGCTTCCCTTCAAGCCTCCATGTCCTCTGCTGTCGAGTCTGCTGTCTCCTCACTGGCTGATATGTGGGAACAATCACTGAATGCCATACTGAATACTCCGGTACCATCTACCCCTGACAGACAGCCTTCCTCTGCGCGCTCGCAAGGTTCCAGACGTAGTTCTGCGCAAGGCCCCTCCAATGAGCCGGCGCCTGATTCCCTCCGGGGATGATTCTGTGCCGTCTAAGGACGCGCATGCTGCAACCAGCAGCCGAAAAGATGGCAGCCCCACCACACTGCTGGGGCCCAGCACCCAACCGGTCCCTCGTAAGAGAGCCCTCGACCGCGGGGCCCCTCGAGCGGCCACCTCCCAACAACAACGTCAGGCGACACCAGCACTGACCAAGTATTCGGACACGGATGAGGATTAGGGCTGTCAAATATAAACGTTTGCCTGATGCATCGCGATGCTTCCTTCCACGATGCTGCATCGATCTTCTCAGGCTGCTAATCGATTCACTGGCCACGCCCCCTCCAGCTCCTCCGTTATTCCTCCCTGGTTGAATTCTCCTCTCTGGTGTCTGTCTGTGCTGGGAGACTCGCTGCATCAAGCTGTGTCTGTTTCCCCATCTCCTCTCTGTAGCCGACCCCCCCCCCCTGCCGTGGAGCTGAAAGGCCATCCGTGCAGAGAAGCGGCTCCTCCCATTGTTTAAAGTCGCAGCTGCTCTATGTGTTAAGCAGGAGCATGAGAGTGTGACCAAAGCAGAACACTAATTAACCCTTTCATCCACAGCCCCAACTATTTAACCCTTACTGACTGCAGCCCCTATACAAAACACCTCTAAGACCCTGCAGCCCCTATTCACTCATCACAATGCAACCTGCAGCCCTGATATAAACATTAACCCCTTACCGACTGCAGCCCTCAAGTAACCCTGCACAAAACACCGCTAAGACCCTGCAGCCCCTATTCACTCATCACAATGCAACCTGCAGCCCTGATATAAACATTAACCCCTTACCGACTGCAGCCCTCAAGTAACCCTGCACAAAACACCGCTAAGACCCTGCAGCCCCTATTCACTCATCACAATGCAACCTGCAGCCCTGATATAAACATTAACGCCTTACTGACTGCAGCCCTCAAGTAACCCTGCACAAAACACCTCTAAAACCCTGCAGTCCCATATTAACCCTTCATTCCAAAAACCTATGTCAATCTTTTTTCAGTAAAACCAGTCCCATTAACCCCTTACTAATTTATTTTAATTATACACACACACCTACATATAGACAATGTTAATTCTTCAAGGAAAAACTATTTCATCAATTGCATAAATATTTTTTTATTGCATGTATATATACATTTCTAACATTTTCCTATATATAAAATATATATTATTAAATGCAGTTTGTATAATTAAATTAAAATAAATGTGTCTTTCTAAAGCCATGCTTGTGCTTACGAATATGACTAAATTTCACATGCATACGCTTACCATAATATATTTTATTCCATAAAATATACACCATATGGTCACAGCAGGTGCCACACCCTGGAAACACTCAGTTACACCTATCACCCCCTTCTCTAACCACCTTTTTTTGACCTATGTGCCCACACCTAACTCTCTCCTACTTGTCAATCAGACCACATTCCACTGTGTAACCAAGTCTCAGAACCCCTAGGGAGACTCAATTACACCTACAGTATCACCATTCTAAAATAGCCGCAAAAATGTGTTACCTCTCAATGTGCACCCTCCCTCTCTAACCACCATTCTTTAACCTATGTGCTCACAATTACCTCTGTCTGACTAAAGACCATTACTGTGAGTTTTATTGCTGTGGAGCTCTGTGATACACTCATACACACCGCACATTACTGTGAGTTTTATTGCTGTGGAGCTCTGTGATACACTCATACACACCGCACATTACTGTGAGTTTTATTGCTGTGGAGCTCTGTGATACACTCATACACACCGCACATTACTGTGAGTTTTATTGCTGGGGAGCTCTGTGATACACTCATACACGTGTACTGCACATTACTGGGAGTGTAATGCTAATCGTAATCGAATCGAATCGTGAGACCAGTGAAGATGCGCAGCCCTAGGATCCGATGACTGAGGAGGATGAGATCCTGGAGATTCACGCTCCGGAGGATCACGCCCTCATGGCCGCAGTGGATCCTGCTCGAGCTGTCCGTTCCAAAAGCTTGGTCATTTATGACCCACAGGGCAACCCACTGTTCGAGCCAGAGGACCTCAAACATCCAAGGTCCACGGCCTGGTGTCCCACTGCGCATGTCGAGCAATGGGTTGATGCCCATATGCGCCGGCCACTCGAGAAAGTGGACCGTGCGAGATTACGGGCGGAATGCCCTAGACCCACCACCACGGGTAAAACATGCCTGGCCCCCGTGGTGGATAAGAGTTTCCAAAAATACACCGGCAGGCGCGGTTGGTCAGCCAAAAAAGGCATTGACAGTGTCCTGAAAAGTTGTTAGGACAAAGTGCTGGATGTAGCAGGCCCTATGGTCCGCATTTTTGAGTTGGTGGAAGAGGCCAAGACTCAAGATCTTTTCTTAGATCCCAAACAAGTGAGCGAGTGGCTGCAGTGCGCATTTTGCCTCTTGGGGAACGCCAATGCCGCTATTTCTGCTGAACCCAGGAAGAGTATCTTACTAAAAGTTGACTCTGGATTGGCTGACCTGGCCACTAATGATTTGAGCGCTAATGTAACGTTGGGAGCTTCCAGCCCCTCCGGTGTGCTCGGCGGCAGCATGTCTGATGCTGCTCGCTTACCAGCGCCCGGTTTAAATAGAGACAGGCAGGGAGGTGGTTGCATGAGGCGCGGCTTGAGAGGGGGGCGCGGTCTGGTGACGCAGACCTATCAGAGGAGTCCAGGTCTTTTAAAATCCAACAGTTCCTTCTAAGCAGTGCCAGATCGTGGTTATCCATACCTGAGCTCCCTGTACTTGTATTCTCTCGTGATTGAACCTGTTATTGACCTCTGCTTGTTTTCTGACTATTCTGCCTTCCGTTGCCCTAGACTATTTTCTTGTACTACGCTCCTGCACTGATATCGACCCGGCTATTCCCTTTGACTATTCTATACTCTGTATTCCTGATTCTGGCTCGTCTGACTACCCCCGTGTTGCTGACGTGGTTTTGTATTACGACATTGTCTTTGATTAACCCTTTCTGTCTAGCTAGTATACCTGGCCAATTCTAAGGACCAGACAGGGATTCTTCCACGGCTACCCTGTTGGTAACTTTTGGGCTCTGTGTAGTGTTGGGCTTTAAGGACTGCGTGGTGGGATCCGGGAACCGTGACAGCTAAGGCCCAAGGCATGCTTTTTGGCAAACCATTCCTAAAAGACATGGGCGAGTATACCCAGAGGCCCGTTCAATACCTCAGCAGCTGCTGAATTGCTGCAGCGCAGCAATTCAGTTTGCTGCAGCAGTGCCGTTGAACCCTTTGGATGCGAATTTTGAATCCAAAATGGCCGACGATTTCTTAATGAAAAATTCAGTTTGTTTTTCGGATCACTCGGACAAAATATGATAAATAAAAGCAGTCAGCACAATTCCGTTTTGTATGCACACACCACAAATGATAGTTTTTAATGAATAAACATTATGTAACAAATATATGTAACAATATATAAATTGAACTGTAATATATATGTCTATGTGCAGGGGGAAATAATAAATAAATATTTTGTGCTTTGGTGAACAAAAACCTCAAAATTAACATTGCTGTACGGAATTATTACTTGCTTCGAGGCGGCGGCCATCTTGCTGTACGGCATTGTTACTTGCTTCATGGCGGCGGCCATCTTTAAAACGTCACACTCGATTTTCCGCCGCTTGCTCGCACTTGAGAAACACTCTACGGTCTCTGGTGGCACTGGGGGACTCGGTGAGTTTGCCTTACCCCCGAAATTGACGCTCCGGAGCGGACTAACCCCCGCGGCACAATAGGGGCATAGTACTAGCGGCCATTTTAGAAGCCTGGAAGGAGATTTCTGAGACCTTTTACCGCTCTTCTTCCTTGTGCCTGCGCTTTTGGGGACATGCCCACCGGTCGCTCACAGAAGCTGCGGTCCAGACAGAGGGACATTCGGGACTCCATGAGAGGTGGGTCCACTTCGAAGGGCGATGCGATCTCCTCCTCCCTCCCCCCAGGCTATGACTTTTCGGAAGATGAAGAGGACCCCTGGCACTCGGGTGGTAGCTCTGCGATGACCTGGATCTCCCCACAATCTCGGACAACAGACTCCCAACCACTATCTGCAGCAGCAAAAAAAAGGGCGCAAAAGAAACGAAAAGCAGCGCTGACGGCGTCTTTGAGTGCCTCACTTGCTGCGGGTGGCCTTTCTGACGGGGATTCGGCCGAGGAACACCAGCTTTCAGCCAGCAGTAGTGTAGCTTCATTACGACAGGACATTTTGAGACCGGGTGCCCAACCGCAACAAACGAGAGCGACCTCACTCGAAACCCGTATGACACAGCCTGAGGAAAGTCGGCAGGAGGAGGATGATGATCTTCCTCTTACGAAAAGAGACCTTCGGAGGATCCTGGACGAACTCCGGGAGATCCGGGAGGTGTGGAAACCTGAAGTGGCGGCAGTTCGGGAGGAGGTTGCAACAATCCGTGCGCAGGTGACAGCAGTGCAGGCGACGACCTCTACAGTGCTATCGGAACATACTCACCTGTTGGGACAGGTCGCTGGTCTAAGATCCCAGGTCGAGCTTTTGTCCCGCTCTGTGGAGATGCTGGAAACAAGACACCGCCGTCGTAACGTCAGGGTCAGAGGCATCCCGGACTCTGTGTCATCGGATGAACTCCCAGCTTATGTGTCTCGTTTGGCCCTTCGGATGGCGGGACTCCCTCCTGACAAGCCAGATGTGATCGGATCGGTATTCAGGGTTCGGAAACCTGCGGCGCTTTCGAAGGGGACACCCCGTGATGTCGTGGTGGCCTTTCGTGACGTAGCATTTAAGGTCAAGCTTATGTCTGCTCCTGGCGCAAGAGATCCAGTGAAATTTGAGGGCTCCACGTTGGCTTTGTATCACGACCTTCCATTCCAGACTCTGCTTGCTCGCAGGCGGTTCCGTCCTGTGACTGCGGTTCTTCGTCGGAGGGGGATCCGTTATCGGTGGGGCTTGGCGGGAGCATTGGTGGTGACACATGATAATGTCCCCTACACCATCACTGATCCTGAAACCGCCTGGTCCGACCTTGAGGCGGCGGGCATCTCGCCGGACCCTCCGGAACTTCAGCCAGACTGAGACCTGAGCGATATTGTTTACCCCCCCCCCAGCTTTTTTCTTCTCTGTTTACGTGTCACTGGTCTATAGATAAGCTCTGAGTATAATCTATCAGGACAATTTATGGCATTTACGTTGATAGTCCTACATGCTTATGTGTTTCTTTTGTGTTTTCTTCCTTCACTGAGGTTGGGACTTCTTGCTTTTTGTTTTTATTATTCCCTTATTGACCTGTTACTACTTGCATCTTACATTATCTGACTGGCTGACCGTAGTTAGTTTGGCCAGCCCTAGACGGCAGTCTTTTTCTACGTTTGATTTTGTGAATTTCTTGTTATGTATAATTCTCAAAATAAAGAAAATTAAAAAAAAAAATAGAACGTCACACTCCGCATCTCCTCGGGTCGCTGCAAGTGCTAGGTTAGCACTGCTGAGCGCTGAGTGGTTGAACGGCGTTCAATGGCAAGTTGCTAACTTAGCACTTACAGCGGCTGAGGTATTGAACGTGGCTCTGGCCTTCCAGTCCATAGACAAATCTATGTCAACGATGAAACGCATCTTCACCAACAAGAAGCGAGTTTTTGGTAGAGCCGGCAGCTACAGGGGTCGCGCTGCCGGCCGAGCGGGCTATAACACCTCCCGCAATGCTCAAGGCCCCAACACCACTGCACCCTCCTCTACTACTACTGTTCCCGCTGGTCCGGTCCCGTACACGAGAGCTGGTCCCTGGCGTGGCAGAGGCTACCGAGGCGGCAGAGGTTCCTCCTACTACCGACGAGGAGCAGGTATGTCCTTACCAGATTATTCCTGGTTCCCAAGTACAAGTGGGGGGCCGCCTCCGTCTTTTTTCCCGCGCTTGGAGACACATCTCATCGGATCCGTGGGTCCTTCAGGTAGTCTCGGGGCTCCTCCTAGAGTTTGTATCCCCTCCCGTCCAAGACTTCCTCCTGCTGCCTCTTCGGTTTGCGCAGGAACAGATGGCTTTGGTTCAGGAGGAAATACTTGCGCTCTGCGAGAAAGGCGCTATAGAGCCCGCGTCCCCGCTCCACCTGGGTTACTCAGCAATCTTTTTCTCGTGGCAAAAAAAGGGGATGGCAGACGTCCCGTCATTAACCTCCGGTCCTTGAACGAGTGGGTGGTCTACCATCACTTCAAGATGGAGGGCATCCACACTCTCAGGGACTCCCTGTCCCAGCACGATTGGATGGTCAAACTCGACCTCAAGGATGCTCACCTTTCGATCCCGATCAACCAGACACATTGCGACTTCCTGAAGTTCGCGTGGTGCCTTCACACCTGGCGGTTTACATGCCTACCCTTTGGTCTGTTATCTTCCCCGTGGTGCTTCACCAAGCTTCTAAAACTGGTAGTGCACCACCTCCGCGCCCGGGGCGTCCAGTTGATTATATATCTGGACGACATACTTTTGATGTCCCCCCCTCCCGCGGGTCTCTATTACTACACCTCTCCTGGACGATAACTCTCCTCCAAGATCTGGGGTTCCTAGTAAACGAGGAAAAATCTATCCTAGTTCCCTCGTGCCGCCTGGAATTTCTCAGATTCCTGGTGGATTCATCCCAAATGTCACTACGTCTACCAAATTCCAAAGTGGTTTCCATCAGGAAAGAGATTCGATCTCTCCTGCGGGTGGGTCATTGCTCCCTACGCTCACTGGCCCGTATGGTCAGACTCCTGGCAGCGGCAAGATTAGCGATCCCCCCGGGTCCGCTTCACTACAGGGCCCTCTAACTCTTGAAGGCCCGTTCTCTCCGGTCCGGTCGGGACTACGCAGTCAGAGTCATCCTCACTCCGGATACGGTTGTAGATCTCCGATGGTGGCTCCTCAACATAGTCCGCTGGAACGGAAAGCAGATCCGTACACCGCCACCCTCCATGGTAGTGGACACCAACACCAGCAAGACCGGTTGGGGTGCCCGCTGCGGCTCAGAGGAGACGGGCGGTCGTTGGTCACCAGACGAAGCAAAGTATCACATCAATGCTTTGGAACTCCTAGCCGGTCTGTTCACCCTCCAGTGCTTCACAAAGCAGTGTCAGCCGGACAGCATTCTCCTGAGGATGGACAACGTGTCCGCAGTACGTTAGGTCAATGGACTCGGAGGCCCGCGATCGCCGAAGCTGACATCTCTCACCCAGAGGTTTTGGGAGTTCTGCTTCCACAAGAACATGTCTGTACAGGCTCAATTCCTCCACGGCCTCATGAATCAGGTGGCGGACTGGAACTCGAGGCATCTCTCAGACTCCAGGGATTGGCGGCTACATCCATCCATCTTCTCCATGCTCTCCTGCACCTGGGTTCCGTTCGATATGGATCTCTTCACCTCCCAACTCAACATCCATCTCCCGGTTTTCTTCAGTTGGCGCCCGGATCCAGAAGCCCTGGCGACGGACGCTTTCCTGCAATTGTGGTCAACTTCCCGTCCGTCCGGGTTTCCCCCATTTACCATGATTGCCCGCTGTCTCCTGCATGTTCGACGTCATCAAGTGCAGATGGTCCTCATCACCCCGTATTGGACGTCGCAGTCATGGTTTCCCACCCTGCTCGGCATGGCGATGGACGTCCCGCGGTTGCTCCCATTGTCCTGAACACTCCTCCTAGACCTGTCCGACCAGCTACACCTGTTGATCCTGGCAGACAGGCTGCAGCTATTGGCATGGTTGATCTCTGGCAACCCCGCGGACCCGCAGGCGTTTTGGATCGCACTGCAGACCTCCTCCTCCAGTCCTGGGCTCCAGGGACCCGATCTTCTTACCACGCAGCTTGGGACAAATGGGCTGCTTGGTGTATGGGAAGGAATTGGGATCCCTTTACGGCCCATCTGAACGTGGTTCTAGATTTTCTCACCACTCAGTTCGATGAGGGGAAGGCCTCTACCGGACGGTCAACGTGATTCGTTCGGCCTTGTCGGCTGGCCATGCGGGCCTTTTGGGGGTGCCTATTGGGAACCACCCGTTGGTATGTCGGCTTTTACGCAGCATGCGTCTTTCTAGACTCCTTCCCGCTCCCAGCTACACATCCACATGGGACGTTACTTTAGTTCTGTCCCTCTAGTGTTCCTGGCAGGATAACGACCTGTTATCCCTCAGGACTCTTTCCGCCAAATTGATCATGCTGTTCTGTTTAGTCGCTTGTAAACGTGTTAGTGATATTCGCGCTCTGGATTTTGGGGCTCGGTCTTTTGTACCCGAAGACGTGCCCTTTCGTATTTCGCGCCGCACAAAGACTTCCCTGACCTCTGCCATGTTTCCCGCTTTTCCTGCCGAACCCTTTCTGTGTCCAGTGCGTTGTCTCCAGGCCTACGAATCCCGTACAGCCCCTTTCCGTTCCCTGCCCGACTCGACCCTGTTTTTGTCCTTTTGCCCTCCTCATTGTCCGGTAGTTTCTATTACTCTTGCACGCTGGCTGCGCTGGCTTATGGAGTTGGCGGGAGTCGACGTCACCTGCTTTGGGGCTCATTCAGAACGTAGTGCTGTGGCTTCCAGGGCAGTGTCTGTGGGCTGTCGCCTTGAAGACATTATGCGGGCTGCCGACTGGTCTAGGGAGTCCACTTTCCGCACATTCTACTTTAAACCTATTGCGGCTATGTCTGATGCTGTCTTAGGACGGCGTTGAACTTGCAAATAGGAGCCTCCGAGTACATGCATTAGAATTAATAAATTTTCCTATTACCATGACGGAAAGTTTAAATTCTAATAATGAACCGGTTCCTGTTGATTGTTGAAGCTGGTCCATCCTAGTTGGCTTTTTTTTGGCTTTGTCGCAGGCTCGGAAGTGGATGCTCCCATAGTGCTTACTTTAACATGGGATTGGGGCGGGACAAGGACTATGGGAGGGCCTCCCCATGCTGGGGAGGGGTTGTTGTTTTTCTTCTGTTACATTTTTTTCCAAAGTTAACCCTTTGCTGCTGTTGGTGCAATAAAGGGAGAAATGCAAATACTCGCCTCCGAGTCATTATTAGAATTTAAACTTTCCGTCATGGTAATAGAAAAATTTATGAATTGTCATCATAGGTACACTTCAACTATGAGAGACAAAATGAGAAAAAAAAAAAGAATCCAGAAAATCACAGTCTGATTTTTTAAAGAATTTATTTGAAAATTATGGTGGAAAATAAGTATTTGGTCAATATCAAAAGTCAATCTCAATACTTTATTATATATCCTTTGTTGGCAATGACAGAGGTCAAACGTTTTCTGTAAGTCTTCACAAGGTTTTCACACACTATTGCTGGTATTTTTGCCCATTCCTCCATGCAGATCTCCTCTAGAGCAGTGATGTTTTGGGGCTGTCGCTGGGCAACACAGACCTTCAACTCCCTCCAAAGGTTTTCTATGGGGTTGAGATCTGGAGACTGGCTAGGCCACTCCAGGACCTTGATATGCTTCTTACAAAGCCACTCCTTCGTTGCCCGGGCGGTGTGTTTGGGATCATTGTCCTGCTGAAAGACCCAGCCATGTTTCATCTTCAATGCCCTTGCTGATGGAAGGAGGTTTTCACCCAAAATCTCATGATACATGGCCCCATTCATTCTTCCCTTTACACGGATCAGTCGTCCTGGTCCCTTTGCAGAAAAACAGCCCCAAAGCATGAGGTTTCCCGTCACCATGCTTCACAGTAGGTATGGTGTTCTTTGGATGCAACTCAGCATTCTCTCTCCTCCAAAACACGACGAGTTGAGTGTTTACCAAAAAGTTCTACTTTGGTTTCATCTGACCATATGACATTCTCCCAATCCTCTTCTGGATCATCCAAATGCTCTCTAGCAAACTTCAGATGGGCCCAGACATGTACTGGCTTAAGCAGGGGGACACGTCTGGCACTGCAGGATTTGAGTCCCTGGCGGCGTAGTGTTACTGATGGTAGCCTTTGTTACTTTGGTCCCAGCTCTCTGCAGGTCATTCACTAGGTCCCCACGTGTGGTTCTGGGATTTTTGCTCACCGTTCTTTTGATCATTTTTACCCCATGATGTGAGATCTTGGGTGGAGCCCCAGATCGATGGAGATTATCAGTGGTCTTGTATGTCTTCCATTTTCTAATGATTGCTCCCACAGTTGATTTCTTTACACCAAGCTGCTTGCCTATTGCAGATTCAGTCTTCTCAGCCTGGTGCAGGTATACAATTTTGTTTCTGGTGTCCTTCGACAGCTCTTTGGTCTTGACCATAGTGGAGTTTGGAGTGTGTCTGTTTGACGTTGTGGACAGGTGTCTTTTATACTGATAACAAGTTCAAACAGGTGCCATTCATACAGGTAACTAGTGGAGGACAGAGGAGCCTCTTAACGAAGACGTTACAGGTCTGTGAGAGACAGAAATCTTGCTTGTTTGTACTGTGCTGTAGGTGCCCAAATACTTATTTTCCACCATAATTTGCAAATAAATTCTTTAAAAATCAGACAATGTGATTTTCTGGATTCTTTTTCTCATTTTGTCTCTCATAGTTGAAGTGTACCTATGATGACAATTACAGGCCTCTCTCATCTTTTTAAGTGGGAGAACCTGCACAATTGGTGGCTGACTAAATACTTTTTTGCCCTACTGTATCGGTATGGAAAGATCTGTGGGTGTTGAAAAATCTATCAGGAAAAATCAGTGCATGTGAGAAAATCTGTGTAAGGAGAAATGTGTGACGAAATATGTGTGAGGAAAGATCTGTGCATTTGAAGAAAGATCTGTGAGGAAAGATCTGTGTGTGAAAAGATCTGAGGAAAGATCTGTGCATGGGAGGAAAAATCTGAGGAAAGATCTGTGCATTTGAAGAAAGATCTGTGTGTATGAGGAAAGATCTTTATGGAAAAAATCGGAGGAAAGATCTGAGTGTGAGGAAAGATCTGTGTGTGAGGTAAAATCAGAGGAAAGATCTGTGTGTGTTAGGAAAGATCGGTGTTGTGAAAAATCTGTCAGGAAAAATCAGTGCATGTGAGAAAATCTGTGTAAGGAAAAATCTGAGGAAAGGTGTGTATGTGTCAATCTGAATGTGAGGGAAAAATCTGCATGAGTAAAGATTGCGCGTGTGAGGAAAGATATGTGAGGAAAAATCTGTGCGTTTGTGTTAAAATCTGTGAATGTAAGGAAAAATCTGTGCGAGTGAGGAAAAATCTGTGCGTGAGGGAAAAAAAATTTGAGGAAAGATCTGTGTGAGGAATAAAGATTGTGTGTGGGAAAAGATAGAAACATAGAAAAATGTCGGCAGATAAGAACCTTTCGGCCCATCTAGTCTGCCCAATTACATGGATACTTTACCTGGATTTATGTTTTGTTTAGGATAGCCTTATGCCTACTTAAATTCAAGCAGGCAAGATCTGTGAAGGAAGATCTGAGGAAAAATCTGAAGAAAGATCTGTGCATGTGAAGAAAGGTGTGTGTGAGGAAAAATTAGGAAAGATCTGTGTGAGTGAAGAAAGATCTGAGGGAGTAAAAATCTGCTGTGAGGAAAGATGTGTGTGCGTGAGGAAAAATCTGGAAAGAGTGTGTGTGTGTGGAAATATCTCTGTGTGTGGAAAGGTGTGTGTGGAGAAAGATGTGTGTGTGTGGAAAGTTGTGTGTGAGGAAAAATCTGCTTGTGAGGAAAAATGTGTGAGGAACAATCTGAGGAAAGATCTGTGAAGAAAGATCTGTGAGTGTGAGGTAAAATCAGAGGAAAGATCTGTGTGTGTGTGTGTGTCAAAAAATCTGTCAGGAAATCTGTGGAAAAATGCGTGAGGAAAGATTTGTGCGTGAGGAAAAATCTGAGGAAAGATCTTTCCTCATATACACAGATCTGTTAAGGAAAGATCTGTGTGTGTGTGTGAGGAAAAATCTGAGGAAAGGTGTATGTGTGTGGAAAAATCTGAGGAAAGGTGTGTGTGTGTAAAAAATATGAGGAAAGGTTGAGTGTGTGTAAAAATCTATGTAAGGAAAAATCTGTGTGGAAAGATGTGTGTGTGGAGAAAGATGTGTGAGGAAAAATCTGTGCTTGTGAGGAAAAATGTGTGAGGAACAATCTGAGGGAAGATCTGTGTGTATGAGGAAAGATCTGTGAAGAAAGATCTGTGAGTGGGAGGTAAAATCAGAGGAAAAATCTGTGTGTGTGTGGGTGTGTGTGTGTAAAAATCTGTCAGGAAATCTGTGGAAAAATGTGCGAGGAAAGATTTGTGTGTGTGAGGAAAAATCTGAGGAAAGGTGTGTGTGTGTAAAAATCTGGGGAAGGTGTGTGTAAAAATCTGAGGAAGGTGTGTGTGTAAAAAATCTGAGGAAAGGTGTGTGTGTAAAAATCTGAGGAAGGTGTGTAAAAATCTGAGAAAGGTGTGTGTGTGTAAAAATCTGAGGAAGGTGTGTAAAAATCTGAGAAAGGTGTGTGTGTGTAAAAATCTGAGAAAGGTGTGTGTGTGTAAAAATCTGAGGAAGGTGTGTGCGTGTAAAAATTTGAGGAAAGGTGTGTGTGTGTAAAAATCTGAGGAAAGGTGTGTGTGTAAAAATCTGAGGAAAGGTGTGTGTGTAAGAATCTATTTAAGAAAAAATCTGTGCGTGTGAGGAAAAATCTGTGTGTGAGGGTAAATCTGTGAGGAAAGATCCGTACGTGCAAGGAAAGAGCCGTGCGTGAGGAAAGATCCGTGCGTGCGAGGAAAGATCCGTGCGTGCGAGGAAAGAGTCGTGCGTGCGAGGAAAGAGTCGTGCGTGAGGAAAGATCTGTGTAAATGTAAGGAAAAATCTGCGTGTTTAGAAAGATCTGTGTGTGTTTTTGTGAGGAAAGATCTCTGTGTGTTTGTGTGAGGAAAGATCTCTGTGTGTGTTTGTGTGTGAGGAAAGATCTGTGTGTGTGTTTGTGTGTGAGGAAAGATCTGTGTGTGTGAGGAAAGATCTGTGAGCGTGTGTGAGGAAAGATCTCTGTGTGTGAGGAAAGATCGGTGTGTGTGTGTGTGTGTGAGGAAAGATCTCTGTGTGTGTTTGTGTGTGAGGAAAGATCTCTGTGTGTGTTTGTGTGTGAGGAAAGATCTGTGTGTGTGAGGAAAGATCTGTGTGTGTGAGGAAAGATCTGTGAGCGTGTGTGAAGAAAGATCTCTGTGTGTGAGGAAAGATCTGTGTGTGTGTGTGTGTGAGGAAAGATCTCTGTGTGTGTTTGTGTGTGAGGAAATATCTCTGTGTGTGTTTGTTGTGTGAGGAAAGATCTCTGTGTGTGTTTGTGTGTGAGGAAAGATCTGTGTGTGTGTTTGTGTGTGAGGAAAGATCTCTGTGTGTTTGTGTGTGAGGAAAGATCTCTGTGTGTGTTTGTGTGTGAGGAAAGATCTGTGTGTGTGAGGAAAGATCTGTGAGCGTGTGTGAGGAAAGATCTCTGTGTGTGAGGAAAGATCTGTGTGTGTGTGTGTGTTGTGAGGAAAGAATCTCTGTGTGTGTTTGTGTGTGAGGAAAGATCTCTGTGTGTTTGTGTGTGAGGAAAGATCTGTGTGTGTGAGGAAAGATCTGTGTGTGTGAGGAAAGATCTGTGAGCGTGTGTGAAGAAAGATCTCTGTGTGTGAGGAAAGATCTGTGTGTGTGTGTGTGAGGAAAGATCTCTGTGTGTGTTTGTGTGTGAGGAAAGATCTGCTGTGTGTGTTTGTGTGTGAGGAAAGATCTCTGTGGTTTTGTGTGTGAGGAAAGATCTGTGTGTGTGTTTGTGTGTGAGGAAAGATCTCTGTGTGTTTGTGTGTGAGGAAAGATCTCTGTGTGTGTTTGTGTGTGAGGAAAGATCTGTGTGTGTGTGTGAGGAAAGATCTGTGAGCGTGTGTGAGGAAAGATCTCTGTGTGTGAGGAAAGATCTGTGTGTGTGTGTGTGTGAGGAAAGATCTCTGTGTGTGTTTGTGTGTGAGGAAAGATCTGTGTGTGTGAGGAAAGATCTGTGAGCGTGTGTGAGGAAAGATCTGTGTGTGTGTGTGAGGAAAGATCTGTGAGCGTGTGTGAGGAAAGATCTGTGAGCGTGTGTGAGGAAAGATCTCTGTGTGTGAGGAAAGATCTGTGTGTGTGTGTGTGAGGAAAGATCTCTGTGTGTGTGTTTGTGTGTGAGGAAAGATCTGTGTGTGTGTGAGGAAAGATCTGTGAGCGTGTGTGAGGAAAGATCTCTGTGTGTGTGTGAGGAAAGATCTGTGTGTGTGAGGAAAGATCTGTGTGTGTGTGAGGAAAGATCTGTGAGCGTGTGTGAGGAAAGATCTGTGAGTGTGTGTGTGAGGAAAGATCTGTGAGCGTGTGTGAGGAAAGATCTCTGTGTGTGAGGAAAGATCTGTGTGTGTGTGTGTGTGTGTGTGTGAGGAAAGATCTCTGTGTGTGTTTGTGTGTGAGGAAAGATCTCTGTGTGTGTGTGAGGAAAGATCTGTGAGCGTGTGTGAGGAAAGATCTCTGTGTGTGTGTGAGGAAAGATCTCTGTGTGTGTGTGAGGAAAGATCTGTGAGCGTGTGTGAGGAAAGATCTGTGAGCGTGTGTGAGGAAAGATCTGTGAGCGTGTGTGTGTGTGAGGAAAGATCTGTGAGCGTGTGTGTGTGTGAGGAAAGATCTCTGTGTGTGTGTGAGGAAAGATCTCTGTGTGTGTTTGTGTGTGAGGAAAGATCTCTGTGTGTGAGGAAAGATCTCTGTGTGTGTGAGAAAGATCTGTGTGTGTGTGTGTGTGTGAGGAAAGATCTCTGTGTGTGTGTTTGTGTGTGAGGAAAGATCTGTGTGTGAGGAAAGATCTGTGTGTGTGAGGAAAGATCTGTGTGTTTGTGTGTGTGAGGAAAGATCTCTGTGTGTGTTTGTGTGTGAGGAAAGATCTCTGTGTGTGAGGAAAGATCTCTGTGTGTGAGGAAAGATCTGTGTGTGTGTGTGTGTGTGAGGAAAGATCTCTGTGTGTGTTTGTGTGTGAGGAAAGATCTGTGTGTGAGGAAAGATCTGTGTGTGTGAGGAAAGATCTGTGTGTTTGTGTGTGAGGAAAGATCTCTGTGTGTGTTTGTGTGTGAGGAAAGATCTCTGTGTGTGAGGAAAGATCTCTGTGTGTGAGGAAAGATCTCTGTGTGTGTTTGTGTGTGAGGAAAGATCTGTGTGTGAGGAAAGATCTGTGTGTTTGTGTGTGAGGAAAGATCTGTGTGTGAGGAAAGATCTGTGTGTGAGGAAAGATCTGTGTGTGTGAGGAAAGATCTGTGTGTTTGTGTGTGAGGAAAGATCTGTGTGTGAGGAAAAGTATGTGATGGGTTTGTGATAGAAGATGGGCGGGGCTATGTATGTTGCTATGGTCGAAGATTGACCTATCGTGATTGTGGGAGGGGTTACGTGGATAGCTCTGCAGGGCGGGGCTAAATACAGGAAAACATGGCCCCCTGATACCGAGAGGCGGAGGGGCCTCGTTTGTCGCAGTCTCGGGGAGATACCTCCGGCGTCACGTGTGACTGTTCGCGGGTAACACGGAGGAATTCGTCTATTGCCATCATCAAACATGTCGGCAGTTCTCGAAATCACGTGACGCGCTCTCCGACCAGCATTCCCTGCGGAACTATTAACGCTTCCTCACTGAGCATGCGCGTTACGGGGGCAACCATCCTCCACGTCACAAGCAAGCGACAGATCGTGTGAGGTGAGTGACCCCAGCTCTAATAATGTAATACCCGTGACGTCACAGGTGGAATGTGGGAGACGGATCAAAGAAGCGAGGTTAACCCCCTAAGTGCCAGAGAGATGAAGTAATGATTCCTTTGGCATCTCTCAAATCACTGACTGTAACATGTAATCATTGGACGCCGCGCTTTCTTATCCGTCGCTGTGAGGGATTTGCTCATTGGACGCCGCGCTTTCTTATCCGTCGCTGTGAGGGATTTGTTCATTGGACGCCGCGCTTTCTTATCCGTCGCTGTGAGGCATTTGTTCATTGGACGCCGCGCTTTCTTATCCGTCGCTGTGAGGGATTTGTTCATTGGACGCCGCGCTTTCTTATCCGTCGCTGTGAGGGATTTGCTCATTGGACGCCGCGCTTTCTTATCCGTCGCTGTGAGGCATTTGTTCATTGGACGCCGCGCTTTCTTATCCGTCGCTGTGAGGGATTTGTTCATTGGACGCCGCGCTTTCTTATCCGTCGCTGTGAGGGATTTGCTCATTGGACGCCGCGCTTCCTTATCCGTCGCTGTGGGAGATTTGCTCATTGGACGCCGCGCTTTCTTATCCGTCGCTGTGAGGGATTTGCTCATTGGACGCCGCGCTTTCTTATCCGTCGCTGTGAGGGATTTGCTCATTGGACGCCGCGCTTTCTTATCCGTCGCTGTGAGGGATTTGTTCATTGGACGCCGCGCTTTCTTATCCGTCGCTGTGAGGGATTTGTTCATTGGACGCCGCGCTTTCTTATCCGTCGCTGTGAGGGATTTGCTCATTGGACGCCGCGCTTCCTTATCCGTCGCTGTGGGAGATTTGCTCATTGGACGCCGCGCTTTCTTATCCGTCGCTGTGAGGGATTTGCTCATTGGACGCCGCGCTTTCTTATCCGTCGCTGTGAGGGATTTGTTCATTGGACGCCGCGCTTTCTTATCCGTCGCTGTGAGGGATTTGCTCATTGGACGCCGCGCTTTCTTATCCGTCGCTGTGAGGGATTTGTTCATTGGACGCCGCGCTTTCTTATCCGTCGCTGTGAGGGATTTGTTCATTGGACGCCCCTCTTACTTATTCGTCACGCTTCGCTATTCGTGAATCCGGTGCTATGGGGATTGGCTGATTTTAGATCTGGTGTAAAATTTAGGAATATGTGTGGCTGAGCTCTATTTGAGCCTTTTTCTCGGGCTCCTGACTTGCATCGATTTGGAAGAAGTAGCTGAGCTTGTTGGTCGCACCAAGCACTGGTACTTTCTGAGTCCATCAGACTCCATTGCTCCCTTGCTGCTGTCTCGCAAAGTGTCTTCATTTTGTTTTCAGCAGCAGTTTAAGATGAGAATGAGTGACTTTGTAATTGCTTGTTATTCTCTGGCTGCCGGTGTTTCGTCGAATACTGCCGATTGTCATATAATGCCGCCGGCGATCTGTGCGTTCACAGGAGTGACGTAACACCAACTGATCTGGCGAGCAGCTGGTCGTTATGTCACACCTGCGCATGTGCAGAACGTCGGATTTACCATCTCCGAGTCACCTAGGCATCCAGTCCATGATTAATATCTGATCATCAGATACTGCCTCCCGCTACCTGCGCATGTGCAAGACGTGCAACACAGGGAGAGGGTGGGATATAGACATAAATATATGCAGTGAGGAGGATACTGCTCTGTTATATATCCATGTCTATACAGTTGTGTTCAAAATTATTTAACCCCCATGCTGTAAAGGGTTTTAGGGAATTTAGTGACATTTGTAATTGTATTCAGAATGAAATCCTACAAGGACTTTTTAAAGAACCATATGCAACTAAAATGACATCAATTGGTTTTGTAATACAGTAGTAAATGTTTCTTTTGTGAATTCTTCATTGACACAATTATTCAACCCCTTAAAGACTACCACTCTGAAGAACAGAGGTTCATTCAAGTGTTTTCAATCAGGTATTGAAAACACCTGTGGATGTCACGGAGCAGCAATAAAGCATAATAAGCACCAATTAGGCAGCTTTAAAATGACTGTGATACTCAGCTCCTTCTAGACATTTACTGGTGTGGTTACAAACATGGTGAAGTCAAGAGAATGGTCCACCAAGACAAGAGAAGAGGTGATTACTCTTCACAGGAAGGGCAATGGCTATAAGAAGATTGCAAAGATGTTAAACATACCAAGAGAGACCATAGGAAGCATCATTCTCAAATTCAAGGCAAAGGGCACTGTTGAAACGCTACCTGGTCGTGGCAGAAAGAAGATGCTGACTTCGACTGCTGTGCGCTACCTGAAGTGTAGAGTGGAGAAAAGTCCCCGTGTGACTGCTGAGGAACTGCGAAAAGATTTGTCAGATGTGGGTACGGAAGTTTCAGCTCAGACAATACGGCGCACACTGCGTAATGAAGGCCTCCATGCCAGAACTCCCAGGCACACCCCCTTGCTGTCTCCAAAGAATAAGAAGAGTCGACTGCAGTATGCCAAAAGTCATGTGGACAAACCACAGAAGTTTTGGGATAGTGTTCTGTGGACTGATGAAACAAAATTAGAACTGTTTGGGCCCATGGATCAACGCTATGAAGAAAAGAACACCTTGCCTACTGTGAAGCATGGCGGGGGGTCAATCATGCTTTGGGGCTGTTTTGCTTCTGCAGGTACAGGGAAGCTTCAGCGTGTGCAAGGTACCATGAATTCTCTTCAGTACCAGGAGATATTGGATGACAATGTGATGCAGTCCGTCACAAACCTGAGGCTTGGGAGACGTTGGACCTTTCAACAGGACAATGATCCCAAGCATACCTCCAAGTCCACTAGAGCATGGTTGCAGATTAAAGGCTGGAACATTTTGGAGTGGCCATCACAGTCACCTGACTTAAATCCGATTGAGAACCTCTGGTGGGACTTAAAGAAAGCAGTTGCAGTGCGCAAGCCTAAGAATGTGACTGAACTGGAGGCTTTTGCCCATGACGAATGGGCGAAGATACCCGTAGATGGCTGCAAGACACTTGTGTCAAGCTATGCTTCACGTTTAAAAGCTGTTAGTACAACATCCTTTTACAGTTATAAGTACTAAGATTGAATGTCACTTGGGGGTTGAATAAAACTGATAATGATGTGAGCACAGAAAAGACATTTGTGGTTATTTCATTATAAATGTTATGTTATATTTGTCTGACCTACACGTGCCTCTTTGATTTAGGCTAGGGTCAGACTGAGGCAGTGCGAACGCGCGTTCTGGCGCACTTAATCACGGCCGTGCTAGCAGCAGATGACGGGCAATGACGGCCAATATACGAAGTACGGTCGCACAAAAGTCCGGCTGCGCAACGCAAGTGGAAAATGAACGCATTTTTTCGAGAACGTTAAACCACTAGTACTGACGTACAGAGTGCGCTGCGTCCGCTAGCGGCGTGTGTGCGTGATTAGGAGACGTCAGACGCTGCTAATGTCCGGCCAACATCACGTCCAGACACAAAAAGGGTTTTATTGATGATCCGTACAAAATCACGGATGAAACTGCGCATAGTATGACCGCTATTGCGTATTCCGTGAAAAAATACGTCCATTCTTCGAACGCACATTTTCACGGACAACGTGAAAAATGCGTTAGTCTGACCCTAGCCTAAATTGTAAGCAAGATGACTGAATGATCAAAATCAATGTCAAACTGGCCAAAACACTCAATTTCAGTGGGGGTTGAATATTTTTGAACACAACTGTATCCCACCCTCTCCCTGTGTGGCACGTCTTGCACATGTGCAGGTAGCAGGAGGCAGTATCTAACAATCAGTTATTGCCTCTGTGCTTGGTGAATTGGAGATGGTGATTCCAGTGATCTCTTGCTAATGACCACAGTCAGTGGTGCCGTGCTGGTACCTGTCCTGTGCGAGACCCTGTAACGGCGGCTTGCGACGCGCCGGATAGAGTAGTTCACAGGTCTTTCTGCTTGTGGCGATGGAAATCACTGCATCTACTTCATTGAGGGATGAAAGAGAAGTGAGATGTTTTTTTCTGTTGTAAGTATTTAAAGCAAAGTCACTAAACCCCCCCCCCCCCCCCGTGTCTGGCAGAAAGTAAACGTAACGAGGAACCTTGGCATTGTTCGTTATGCGCTGCCTACATATTAGTGTTTCTTATATGCAGAGTAGGTGGTGTTAATGTACAGTGGGCAGCCATAGCGGCCGAACTGCGGGAGAGGTTTGGAATATGATGGGAACCTTTTATGGTAAAGAATGGGCAGTAATTCTCCCGGTTCAGGTGGAATAGGACCCTGTATTTACTAATAACCTCTCACTTTATACACACACACAGGTCTGATCACAGTGACGCCTCCCGATGTGACGGCCGTGGATCAAGGAGACGAACCCAGTGTAAGCGGGAAACAAGCAGTGCAGGAGACGCAGAGCCCTGCTGATACCGGCCCCGGTGAAGCTTCTTCACAATATACACACACAGGTCTGATCACTGTGACGCTTCCCAATGTGACGGCCATGGAGCAAGGAGACAAACCCAGTGTAAGCGGGAAACAAGCAGTGCAGGAGACGCAGAGCCCTGCTGATACCGGCCCCGGTGAAGCTTCTTCACAATATACACACACAGGTCTGATCACTGTGACGCCTCCCAATGAGACGGCCATGGAACAAGGAGACGAACCCAGTGTAAGCGGCCAACAAGCAGCACAGGAGACGCAGAGCCCTGCTGATACCGGCCCCGGTGAAGCTTCTTCACAATATACACACACAGGTCTGATCACTGTGACGCTTCCCAATGTGACGGCCATGGAGCAAGGAGACAAACCCAGTGTAAGCGGGAAACAAGCAGCGCAGGAGACGCAGAGCCCTGCTGATACCAGCCCCGGTGAGGATTCATCACGTTTGGCTCATTAAGTGCCGGGTCAGAAATCTTGGTTTTGTTATTCTGAGGAATTCGCACATTGTGTCGCCGTTACCTGCCGAGGAGGAGCTGAATCGTTGGAAAGTTTACGGGGGGGGGGGGGGGCTCTGTGCTTAGAGGTTGCAAAGCTTCCCTGCAGCAGCTGCGATCTATTCTCCACGACGACACTTTGTATTTATAATCTCTCATGTTACAGGTCAGATGCCTTTTGATGTGACGGCCATGGAACAAGGAGAGGAACCGAATGTAAGCGGCCAACAAGCAGCCCAGGAGGCGCAGAGCCCGGCTAATGCCAGCCCAGGTGAGGATTCCTAGCGCATAAATAACTAAGAGATTGAAGAATACTCGTCTTGCCATCGATTTGCCGCAATGAGAGCGGAACGGTATCCGGTGTCCTCACACGACATAGTATGGACTCGCATCTGATTAACAGAATCAGAGATGTAATTGTTCGACCAATACGGTGTTTGTTTTTGGGGGGGAGGGGATGTTTTTATTATTATTATTATTCTTTATTTATAAAGCGCCAGCATATTCCGCAGCGCTGTACAATAAGCACAGTATAGACAGGGTTACAATACATTGAACAACATTTGACAAACAGTACAGGAGGAGATGAGGGCCTATTCCCGTAGGAACTCACAATCTGGGAGGGTTGGGGTTGGAAACAGGAGGAGAGGACTGTAAGGTGAGAGTGATTGATGGTGCGTCAGTGAGTTGGGTGGTAGGCTTCCCTAAATAGGAATGTTTTCAGGGAGCGTTTGAAGGAAGAGAAGTTAGGGGAAAGTCTGACAGTACGAGGGAGAGCGTTCCAGAGAGTGGGGGCTGCGCGTGAGAAATCCTGCAGTCTATCATGGGAAGAGGTGATGCGGTGAGAAGCTAGGCGCAGGTCACTGTTTGACCTTAGGGAGCGGGCTGGGGTGTATTTGGTGATTAGAGAGGACAGGTAGTGGGGAGCTGAGTTAGTGAGGGTTTTGTAGGTAAGGATAAGGATTTTGAACTTAATCTGCAGTGGATGGGGAGCCAGTGAAGGGACTCGCAGAGGGGAGCGGCAGAGACAGAGCAGCGGGTGAGGTGAATTAGTCTGGCGGAGGCGTTCAGGATGGATTGTAGGGGGGAGAGGCGGGACAGAGGGAGGCCAGAACATGTTTTAAGCATGTTTCATGTTTGTTTGTTTGTTGCTGCCGCTGTCGGTTCAGTAAACCAGAGACGAGCGTAATATGAAGCCCTGGTGTCTTTTCCTGTAGAAATGCTCATGGTTAGTGGTTTTATGAGCAATTTCAAACCTTCCCTTCAGGACGTTTAATTTGCTTTGTATATATTAATATGTCTCCTATTAAACGCTTCATCGTGACGCCTTCAGATGTGTCGGCCATGGAACAAGGAGAAGAATCCAGTGAAAGCGGACAACAACCAGCGCAGGAGACACAGAGACCCGGAAAGACCAGAACAAGTGAGGAATATACTGATATCCTCTTATATCCACACATATATAATACCTGCCCGGGGGGAGGAATATACTTATATCCACACATATATAATACCTGCCCGGGGGGAGGAATATACTGATACCCTCTTAAATAGACACATATAAATCATATTGCGATATTTATTTATTTATTGATTTTTTTAAATGAAGATTGCGATTTTATTTGCGATTTAGTTAATTGTTTTTGGTTTTTCAAACATGCTACATACGCACTTCTTGTGCACTGAATACATTTAGAATGTAACAAAACATTTCACACTGAAATAACATAGTATTAATAGTTTAATAAAGCTGTAGTGAGCCTCTTTGCGCCGCCTGTTCGGCTTCCTGTGAGCTTCCGGCGGCATGGAGCTTGGGCGCTCACCTGGGGGAACCACATGACGAGCCGCGAGAACGTGGCTGTACACGTGGTTCCCCCTGCGAGTGTCCAAAGCTCCATGCCGCAAAGAAGCTTACAGGGAGCCGAACACGTTAATTTATGCAGCCCTAAAATGAATAGATAAAATTGCAGCCTTATGCGGTTTAGAAATCCCATGTGCTTAAATCGCAATTTTTTTTTGCCCATTAATTGCACTGCCCGGGGGAGGAATATACTGATATTATATATGTGTGGATAGAAGAGGAAATCTGCCCGGGGGGAGGAATATACTGATATTATACAGTGGCAAGAAAAAGTATGTGAACCCTTTGGGATTACATGGAGTTTTGCATGAATTGGTCAATGTCTCTGATCTTCATCTAAGTCACAACAATTTGAAAAACACAGTCTGCTTAAAATAATACAACACAAACATTATATGTTTTCATGTGTTTATTGAACAGAACATGTAAGCATTCACAGTGCAGGGTGGAAAAAGTATGTGAGCCTTTGGACTTAATAACTGGTTGACCCTCCTTTGGCAGCAATAACCTCAACCAAACGTTTCCTGTAGTTGTAGATCAGACCTGCACAACGATCTGGAGTAATTTTGGAACACTCCTCTTCACAAAACTGTTTCAGTGTAGCAATATTCTTGGGATGTCTGGTGTGAATCGTTCTCTTAAGGTCATACCACAGCATTTAATTCAGGTTGAGGTCAGGACTCTGACTGGGCCACTCCAGAAGGCGTATTTTGTTTTGTTGAAGCCATTCTTTTGTTGAATTCCTTGTATGCTTTGGGTCATTGTCCTGTTGCATCACCCATCCTCTGCGGAGCTTCAGTTGGCGGACAGATGGTCTTACGTTTTCCTGCAAAATGTCTTGATAAACTCTGGAATTCATTTTTCCATCAATGACAAAAATCCGTCCAGGCCCTGAGGCAGCAAAGAAGCCCCAAACCATGATGCTCCTTCCGCCATGTTTTACAGTGGGGATGAGGTTTTGATGTTGGTGTGCTGTGCCTTTTTTTTCTCCACACATAGTGTTGTGTGTTTTTTCCAAACAACTCAATTTTGGTTTCATCTGTCCACAGAATATTTTGCCGGTAGTGCTGTGGAACATCCAGGTGCTCTTTTGCAAACTTCAAATGTACTGCAATATTCTTTTTGGACAGCAATGGCTTCCTCCGTGGTGTCCTCCCATGTACTCCATTCTTGTTTAATGTTTTCCTTATTGTAGATGTGTCAAAATGTTAGCATGTGCCAGAGATTTCTGTAAGTCTTTAGCTGACACTCTAGGATTCTTTACCTCATTAAGCATTCTGCGCTGTGCTCTTGTAGTCATCTTTACAGGACGATCACGCCTAGGGAGAATAGCAACAGTGCTGAACATTCTTCATTTGTAGACCGTCTGTCTTACCGTGGACACATGAACATCAATGCTTTTGGAGATACTTTTGTAACCCTTTCCAGCTTCATGCAAGTCAACAATTCTTGATCGTAGGTCTTCTGAGAGCTCTTTTCTGCGAGGCATGGTTCACATCAGGCAGTGCTTCTTGAAACCAGTAAACCCAGTAAACTGGTGTGTGTTTTTAAAGGGCAGGACAGCTTTCAGCAACACATCCAATAATATCACACTGATTGGACTCAAGGATGGCTCACTCCTGGCTCCAATTAGCTCTTGGAGAAGTCATTAGGCTAGGGGTTCACATACTTTTTCCGCCCTGCACTGTGAATGTTTACATGTTCTGTTCAATAAACACATGAAAACATATAATGTTTGTGTTGTATTATTTTAAGCAGACTGTGTTTTTCAAATTGTTGTGACTTAGATGAAGATCAGAGACATTTTATGACCAATTCATGCAAAGCTCCACGTAATCCCAAAGGGTTCACATACTTTTTCTTGCCACTGTATATGTGAGGATATCTGCCCGGGGGAGGAATATACTGATATTATATTATTTATTTATTTATAAAGGATTTTACCAGGAAGGATACATTGAGATTTCTCTCGTTTTCAAGTATGTCCTGGGTTGAAGAACATTGAAGTGTTACAGTTACAGAAATACAAAGTAATACAATGCAAGATATTAAAAAAAACAACACAAATATACAGATTAACAGAAAATAAATATGTAGGAAATATAGTCTGTGTTACATGTTTACAGGTGCATTCTGTATATAGTCACTATGTTACATGTTTACAGGTGCATTCTGTATATAGTCACTATGTTACATGTTTACAGGTGCATTCTGTATATAGTCACTATGTTACATGTTTACAGGTGCATTCTGTATATAGTCACTGTTACATGTTTACAGGTGCATTCTGTATATAGTCACTGTTACATGTTTACAGGCGCATTCTGTATAAAGTCACTGTGTTACATGTTTACAGGCGCATTCTGTATATAGTCACTGTGTTACATGTTTACAGGTGCATTCTGTATATAGTCACTGTGTTACATGTTTACAGGTGCATTCTGTATTGAGGTATGTTAGTAAGGAGCTTTTGAGTGACTTAAGACTGGGGGAAGATTTGATGGTGTCTGGGAGGTTATTCTATAATTGTGGTGCTCTGTAGGAAAATGAGGATGGAGCCACTTTCTTTTTGTATTGTGGTATTGCAAGTAAGGTGCTGGTCCTGGATCGGAGGTTATAGGATGAGGGAGCTGCTGGGGGAAGCAGACTATTCAGGTAGGGTGGCAGCTTCCCAGAAAAGCTCTTAAACACCAGGCTGGAAAGGTGAAGGGTGCGTCTGGATTCCAGCAATGGCCAGTTTAGCTCTTTTAACATATCACAATGATGGGTCATGTAGTTACATTGTAGCGCAAAGCGGCAGAATGAGTTATAATAAAGTTATACTACATTGTATATGTGAGGATATCTGCCCCGGGGAGGATGTGGATGCACTTGCAGATTTAAGAAGCTGTGTGTGTTGATGTCGGGAGTGGCTCGCTTCAAACTGTAGAGAAAATGAGACTAGGCGTCCAGTCCATATGCGGCTTTTATTAGGAATGTAACACAATGTTTCAACTATCTAGCACCCTTTTATCGTGTCCGTCCGTGTGTCCGTCTCTTCCTGGCTCTACCAGTGTCCCTTTTCTCATGTGTCAATGTCTGGATGGCACTGGGAAGCATCAGCACGGGTTAGGAGAAAGTGGGCAAAGGGTATGGGGTGAATGTGTGAGCCGTGTGTACTGAACAATGTGTTGTACATGAATCTGTAGACGAGTTTGGGCCGCGTCTGCTGTAGATCTTTCAATCCTTCGAGTCTGGGTGCGTCTGCTGTAGATTGCTTTAAGTCACTTTGTAGATCATGGGATCCAGTGGCAGGTTTGAGATAAAAGCTTGTGGGTAATCCTGTCACATTACACACGTACAGGACGGATGACGGAGAAGCCGGCGGCAGGAGCGGAGCTGTGCATCGGAGGTGAAGCCAAAGAAAGCGAGAGTCCTACCAGTACAGAGCCAGGTTGGTATTTATCAAGCAGGCTTCCATCTATTTTCCTGCCTGGAAACGTAGTAATGGGATTCCCAGATTCCCCTATTTATCATGACGGGGAATCGTAATTATAGTAAAGACACGGAGGCGAGTATTATGTTATCTTTTCTTTGCTTACGCCGATAGCAGCAAAGAACAATCTCTCAAATACACAACAAAGTATTTTGAGAGAGAAAAAACACGTTTAAACAGTATATATACATAACAGATAACAATGGTACAGTCCAATTCTTCAAATCCTCTGACCCCCTCTGGCTCTTCTCTTTTCTGATGCGAGACCATCCCGATATTTCTTTAACCAATCGAACAACGGAAGGACCTTCTTCCTTTATGGAAACTTTGAACATGTAGAGGAAACCTTGTATGATAAAGTCCAATCCAAGGATTAAGCTGTCAGAGAAAACAATACATTAGAGATCACCAGAGCTTGTTAACGAATGATAAATGATCTAAGAGCTTATCGAACCTTTAAACTTCACGTCAGATATTAGGGTGGGAAAAACAAACCCATCACATTGGGCGGGATAATACTCGCCTCCGTGTCTTTACTATAATTATGATTCCCGTCATGATAAATAGGGGAATCTGGGAATTATCCCACAAGACACGGAGGCTCTTATTATGCTAGTTCAAAGCTTAAGTAACTAATGAATGCGACATGTGAGACACCGGTTTAAAATAAAATTCTCTAAAGGTGGATTCTCTGGACCAGTCCGCTGTCTTTAAGATGTCCTCAAGACGACATCCCCGGGAAAAAGCCCCTGAAGCAGAAGCGCTCCGGGAGGAATGAGCTCCGAATACGGAGACGTCTACACCAGCTTCAGACATGATCCATTTAACCCACCTAGCGAGTGTGGTAGAAGACACCGACTTGTATGGTTTGCATAAAGCTATGAACAATCGCTGTGCTACACCAGCTCTGTTAGAGAAAGTAACCCTTTCATATTCCTTCAAACGACGGACTGGACAAAGTTGAGGACGTTGAGGAAAAGCTGGATAGAAGACCTCTGACAAAGAAGTTTTTGTCCTGTTAGAAACCAAAAAACTCACTCCAGTTGGAGAAAAACATCTTCCCGTTAGATCTAGGGCTCGAACGTCTGAGACCCTTTTGCAGGAAACTAAGCAAAATAAAATGGCCAATTTTGCCGAAATTTGTTTGATGGACAAAACTTCGTTATCAGGCCAACTCTCCAAGAGACTAAAAACAACATTGACATCCCAGGTGTTAGAGTAACGAGAGCGAGGTGGTCTCTTACACCGTATACCCTTCAATAATCTACATACCATCGGATGTTTCCCTGCAGGAATCCCGTCAAACCCTTGATGCGAAGCAGATATTGCCGATCTTGAATTATTGATCGTGCGATACGCTTTCCCATCCTCAAATAAACGAGTGAAATAACTTAACAAGCTACTCAAAGAAGCTGAAACGGGATTAATACGTTGTTCCAAACTCCAAGAGGCCCACGCCCTCCATGCGGATCTATATCTCCTTCTGGTGGATGGGGCCCAGGAACCCGACAACAACGAGGCAGTTGCCTCCGAAATGTCGATGGAAGGCCAATGACCCCTGATATTTTCCATGCTATCAATCGCAACGAGTGAGGATTCAAGATATTGCGAAGTGTCCCCTCCGGATCCCTAAGAGTGTAAGGCCAAGCCTGGATTAACCTGGGAACGTCAACAGACAGTTCCAGAAGTAGTGGGAACCAAGGCTGGGACCTCCACAGTGGTGTTATGAGAACTATCGTAGCCAATTGCGATTGTACGAGTCTTATTACCACTAGAATGAGGACGAACGGTGGAAATGCATAAAGAGTCCCTAGTGGCCATACCTGAACCAGAGCATCCGTGGCTAGAGCCATGGGATCTGGTCTCCAGCTGTAAAACTGAGGTAGTAGTGTATTGAGGCGCGATGCAAATAGATCTATAGAAAAAGGACCCCAGATAAATGACAATTTGGCAAATACCTCGGTATTCCAATCTCCAATCGCTGGAATCTATCAGGTATCGAGAATTCCAATCCGCCACTACATTGTGGAGGCCTGGAATGTATTGGGCCTGAACTGTTAGACTGTGAGACAGGCAAAACCCCCAAAAGGTCTTTGCCGTCTCCGCTAACTGTTTGGATCTGGGACCTCCTAAGTGGTTGATGTAACGCACTGCGGACAGATTGTCCATTTTGAGAAGAATGGAACTCGCCTGAAAATGTTTGACGAAACTTTGAACAGCAAACAAACCAGCGAGGAGTTCCAAACAGTTTTATGTGCCAATCTACCTCTGTAGTGTCCCATCTGCCGCCTGTGGAAAGCGAACCGCATTGCGTGCCCCACCCAGATCTGCTGGCGTCTGATTCTATGACTAACTCTGGTATTGGATGGATGATGGCCCTGCCATTCCATGCTTCTAAATGGTTCAGCCACCATTGCATCTCCTCTTTCGATTCGTCGTCTAAAGAGATGTAATCTGGATAAGACCATCCCCTCCTCAGATATCGCGCCTTCAGACGTTGAAGGGCCCGATAATACAGCGGTCCTGGAAAGAGCGCTTGTATTGCTGAGGAAAGTAGACCTAGAAGACGGGCTAAACCTCGTAATGGAACTCCTGTGCCGACAGGAGACGTCTGATTTCCTTGTGAATCAACCGAACCTTGGTTGAGGGCAAAGAAAGAGACATCTCTGTGGAATCTACGGTAAAACCTAAGAATTCGATTAACTGTGTTGGTGTCACGGTGGCTCAGGGGATGGGGCGCCTGGCAGCAGCTTCCTTGCTGCTCGCTGGCCAGGCGCCGAATGTAAGCGCTTCCGGGCCCGCTCACGTGGGACGCCGAGGGGCGGGGCCTGGCGCTGTGACGCGGACCCGCCGGGTTTAAAACCCAGTCTCTCCCATACACCGGTGCCCTGACGTGGTATTCACCTCCCGCAGAGCTCTTGTGATTTGTGGCTATCTCCTGTGTATGATCCTTGGCATTGGCAAACGAATCCTCTTGTGTAAACCCTGGCATGGCAAACGAACCCTCCTGTGTATGACCCTTGGCATTGGCAAACGAACCCTCCTGTGTATGACCCTTGGCATTGGCAAACGAACCCTCCTGTGTATGACTCCTGTATTGGCAAACGAACCCTCCTGTGTATGACCCCTGGTATTGGCATTTACTCTGCTCTAGGTTCTGCCCTTAACGTTTGGTACCGAGGTCAGTCTATGTGGCATCCTAAGCACGCATCAGATTACCTCTGCTATTACTAAAGTCCTAGGGAGAACTTGTGATCTGGTCTGTACCCCTGTCTGGTATTCCCTTTCTTTGTCTGTTACCTGCTTCATTGTCTACATAGCTTTGCCGACCATTCAAGGATCGGAAGAGTAGAAAGGGAGCTACAGAAAGAGATATATATCTTGGTAGTCAGAAAGATTCGTGACGATACTCTATTCCATACCTCTGTCTGGTGTTACCCCTTGTCTATCTATTGTCTGGTTAATTGTCTTTCTAGTTTCGCCGACCATTCAAGGATCGGAAGGGTAGAGAGCGGTCTGCGTAAAGGGACCACACTTCTGGTAATCAGAGGGATCCGTGACAGTTGGTGTGAGAACCGATTTCTTGTAATTTATTAGGAAACCCAAATTGGACAACAGATTGATCGTCCAATCTTTGTGAACTGTCAATAATGTTTGATCCTTCGCCAGGAGGAGAATATCGTCTAGGTAAATTACTAGACGCACTCCCCTGCTGCGCAGAAACGCTACTACAGGCCTCATTACCTTGGCGAAACACCAAGGGGCGGATGACAGACCGAACGGTAGGGACTTGAACCTCCAAAGGGTGCCCTCCCAATGAAATTGGAGAAAATCCCTGCTGGTAACTTCTATCGGTATCGTCAGATATGCATCTTTTTAGGTCTATTTTGACCATCCAATCTTGTGGAGTTAAGACCTCTTTTAATGATGGAATGCCCTCCATTTTGAAATGGTTGTAGACAACGTACTCGTTTAGTTGTTTTAAGTTGATTACAGGACGGAAATCCCAGTCTTTCTTTTTTACCAGAAATATATTGCTCAAAAACATTTCTCTTTGAGGTATCACCTCTTCTATTGCATTTTTTCTTAAAAGATTTTTTACTTCCAGTGAAGTAATGACTGTCTTTTGTGGGGATAACCATTATTCCCGGAGGTATAGTCTGTACGGGATGAGCAATGAACTCTATCCTGAAACCCTGAATTGTCTGAAGAACCCATGAATCCGATGTGATTATTTGCCATTGATTGAAAAAATTTAATGTCCTTCCCCCCACCTCTCCTGTGGAAAAACATAGGGGTGAAGGTATACTCACCAAAGGATCCTGATCTCCTAGATCTCTGTAACCGCGTTGACGGAAAGGTCTGGATCGTTGTGGAAAAAAGGTGGGTTTTTTGGGGCCTCTTGGTAAGAGGATCTGAAAGCACCTCTTGAGGTGGAATATGAATTGCGGCTGGGAAAACGACCCCGGTTTTTCCCGGCCCTGCCAAAAACCCTATTTGGGAAAGCTTTCCTTATGTTGGCCTTGACTTTGCCAACTGTTGAGAAAGATCCTGAATAGTCAGACATTTCTTTGAAGATTCCTTCTCCAAAAGCATGCCTTCAGCCTGGAACCTGGTTAGTTAGTTGCCAGAGAAGCTACTTTAGAGTCGATTTTAAGGAGAACTGACCGTCTCCTCTCGCTTGAAATGGCCGTGTTCAGATTCCCAAACACACAGACCAATCTTTGGATCCAGCCCCTGTATTCGAACAGGTCTGGTTTCTCATTCGTGAGGAGAGCTCTTTCAACGGAATCCATTAATTTTGCCAGTGGACCTAGAAGGTCGAATAATTTGTCGTGGCACACCTTCAATGTGGCCTCAACTCCCCTCTTTGGAGTCCAATTAGACTCCTGGAGTATGTCTATGATCTTCAGATCTAACTCCGGTACTAGATGTAATTTATGTGCCAAAGTTGGGGCCGGGCACTCAGCCCTCAGGTTATTTCTGGTCTTTTTATCCATGGGCAAACGTATACGTTGCTCAATGTATTTAGTCACATGATCAATTGGCGACCACTCTGAGGATCGTGGATGTTTTAATTGTTCCGGAATGAACATTGAGTTCCCCAGAGCATCTACCGGATCTAAAGCCGGTTTGTTTCCCTCACTGGACTCGGGTGAAGACACCGTGTCCGTTTCTATAGGGGAAGCTTCTGGGTCATAATCGGGGTCAGAGCTCTCCTCAGGATCTGATAACTCTTCCTCACTGGAATAATCAGAGGAGCTGTCCGTATCCTTTGCGCGTTTCCATCTCCGTTTGGTGGCCGATTTTAAATGGCCCTTTTTTTAACCACAGTGGAATGTTGTGGAGAATCATTTGTACTTGAATAAGTACATTTCTTATGTGAGCATTTTTTAGGGAGTTGCTCACCTCCCTCAATTGAGGTCCCAGGGACCTCTTCATCCCGGTGTGAATCAATGGATAAGCATTTCTCTGACGCCGGGGAAACAATGGAGGACCTTCTGGCCGAATGGCTTGCCAGTACCCTAACCATAGTATTCTCTAAGTTATTAGAAAACGCTGACAGCGCAGCCACAAAGGCATCTGCCGGATTAGAATTTAAGGGAACAGGCACTATAGTACCTGGGGTTATTGGTACCTTATTGTTGGCCATAATCGTTAAGTTAGTTTAGTGAAATAAACTCGCCGTCTCACAGCTGCTTTAACTGAACCGCCGGTCTCCTGAGGTAACTCGCCGCGTCCCACCGCGCATGCGCGAGCCGTCGCGAGCTTTACCTCAGAGCTTTACTTCAGAGCGTGGCGCGAAAACCGCTCCTCCCCGAATGACGGATATATGGGGAAGGCACAAAACAAACAAAATAGCCGCCGCATAGGCGGATACGCTCAGAAATGGGACAAAAACCTCCCCGGCTGGGCATGAACTATACCATCTCCTAAATAAAGAGAAATAATAGCTGGGAAGCCTAGTCCCTGTAAAAATACAATTACTACAAATACAAAGTGTATAAAGCATCTATCAATCAATAAAATACATGTGTGTATATATATATACAATGTTACAGCGAAAATACAGTAACTGTCAGGCAATTAATATAATATAATAATTATTGCTGCTGATACTCATCTCATCACGGCGAGCAGCAAAGAAAAGAGAAGAGCCAGAGGGGGTCAGAGGATTTGAAGAATTGGACTGTACCATTGTTATCTGTTATGTATATATATATTGTTTAAACGTGTTTTTTCTCTCTCAAAATACTTTGTGTATTTGAGAGATTGTTCTTTGCTGCTATCGGCGTAAGTAAAGAAAAGATAGCATAATACTCGCCTCCGTGTCTTGTGGGATAATTAGGGGGAGCCTGCACGATAAGGTTCAGACATCGAGATTCACAGAATTTAATGCGTGAAAATGATCCTAACGATTCAGTCCAAGTGACGGCGACACACGGTGACTGTTAAATTAATCTCGCCGGTTAGGGTCATATTCCACGTAATGATACATCACTGACCCTAAGCAGGAGCAGCTGAATAAATTATCACCTGACCAGGCAGGGGTGCCATTTACACATTCTATGTCACTTGTATCTCATGATGTCCCACTGGTGCCTTTTCCTCAAAGCATCCTGTACATAGAAACCTTTTTATGGGGGGGGGGGGGGGTTTGAACAGGGCAAAGTTTGTTTAAAAACAGTGCATTTGGGATATTATGATTTTTATCCTTTCAGCAAGATGCTCGCTGTCTGTGCAAATTCTTTCTCTAGTAAACCGCAACTTCACGCTGAGCAGCTTCCCAATTCCGCGATGGGCAGCTTCCCAATTCCACGCTACCCCAAATCATGAGCCGTGACTTCAAGCTTGGTCAGAATAGAACAGGTTTAATCAAAATGACAAGCACAGATTTTTATGGGGACAGACAGGGATCATTTACATCTAAAACAAATTAAACCCTCTTCTAGGAGGAGCTAATCACACTGATACAGATATTTGCGCAAACATTGACTTCTTGGAATGAGAAATCTAATTACATTCAGTAAACCGTTACAGTAAACACCACTTTAACATTTATAAACACACGAAGACAATGAGTGATCCTGATTGACAAATAGATTACAAAATATACACAGTTAACAGCTACACACAGACAGACAGTGAGGCAGTATTCTTACGTTATCCAGATTACGGAAACATAATTACATTATACTGGTTCAACACAGAAATACTTTAAACCAAATTACAACCTGTTTGGCAATGCCCTAAAGCCCTATGAATATTCTCTGCCATAATTATCCATAGTCTGCGGGCACGAGGCTGGCATCCGCTCTTCTCCAAGGGGAATACAGTCTATGTGTAGTGCGAGCATTGCTGTGAGTGCCCGCACCAGCCAGTCCCAGACACTTGGAGCACAAGTCACTGAAAAGGCGGCGGAGGCCTCCGTCACACACATACCTAGATATGAGAGAACTGACTGTGGTCAGCATTAGGGATTCACCAAAATTTCCGCCACCGATCTTTTCGGCCGCAAATGGTGCATTTAGCTCTCGCCCAAAATTGGAAAAAAAAAGTGACAAAAAGCCGAAACTCAGTCATTCAAACCTGGGCATGGAGGCCCATGGGGGGACCACCACCAGGCCTAGGCGAGCCCCCGGCTCGACCAGGCGTCCAGGGCCTAGGTTCGGATGACTGATTTTGGGGGTGAGATTGTTTTACCTTGTATACTTGCCTACATTCACCATTTTCACCAAGTTAGAAGTTTAGTAACAACACTGACAGGCACTGGTCTAAAACTGAATTTCTCTGTGATACAGGGACTTTGCACAGTTGGAGGGGCCTGACCTGCATGAGGCCTCTCTGATTGCATGTCATTTGTTAGCTTAGCAATCAGGGTGGTGGCGCATTAAACAAAATAATTATTAAAGGCATTTGCTACATCTAGGGGGTGTTGCAGGGTTTGGTTGTTTACTTTGACAGCAGCTGGCTGGGAGTGGATGGGGGGGGGGTGCTTGTATGTTACTTATGATTTTCCAAACATTTCTAGGGTTTGATATGTTATTGTTTAGATTTTCATTGAAGTATTGGGCTTTAGCCATTTTTGTTTGTTTTTTGCATGCATTCTGAAATTTTCGTTAAGCACGTTGATCGTTCAAGGATCCAGTACTCTTGAAATTTGACCAGAGTGAATCTCTAAACTGGTACCTTTGCGTGCGGTCAACTGTAACCAAGGGGAGATGGGTCCCTTTTAAACACACTTTACGAGGCTGGGCATGGGCATTCCAGACTTGCAGGAGCTCAGACTGAAAGTATTCAATTGCACAGTCCAGGTCTGGGATTAGATTTAGTCTGTACCATGGGAGCTGTTTGAGATCATTTAGGAAGGATTCAAGAATACATTTCTTGAAAGACCTGGTTATTATTACCTTTGGTGGAGATTTTGTGGCCTTTATTTTGCGCACGCAGTACACTAGACAATGGTCACTAAAGCTATCAGGAGATGAGGAGAGAATCCAGTCCAGCAAGGTATGGTTAGGGCTTTTCATATTCATGCGAGTGGGGGAGGAGATTGTGTTAGCTGCAAAGCCTGAAACAGTGAGCAGTGTTTGTTTTTACGATTCAGCCAATCAATATTAAAATCGGATCAGCATGTCACTTTTTTTGGTTTTGAGCAATTAGTTTACTAAGGATTTGGGTTATGTCAGAAAGGGAGTGCACTGGGGAGCTCGGTGGGCGATTTAGAATCCAGCAACAATAATCAATTTACTGACCGGGATCTCAATAGTCCCAGAAAGGAAATCAAAGGTGACAGGAGAGCTAGAATTCTGTAAGGGGGTGAACTTTATGGACTCGTCAACATAAATAACAATACCCCTTCCTCTCTTTGCTCTGTCCTTTCTTTAGTTTGTGAGTTATTGCTGTGCTTTTACATGTGTTTCTGCAGTTACCATACTTCATACATGTCCTTTTTGTTTGATATTTTGGCAGCCCTCCTCTTGAACTCGGTTGATGAGCTCCACAAGACGCCCTTCAAATCCCTGACTTTTAAACAGCGGCTGGAAGTGAAAAGGCTGGGTCCTCACCAACCCAACATCGCCATAAAGCAATCCTCCAATGACCGGGGCAAACAATTCAACCGTCACTTTAACCCGCAGTGGTTTAGCAAGAAGAAATGGCTTTGTGCCAGCGTCTCCAAGGAAGCTTTGTTTTGCTTTCCATGCCTGCTGTATGGTGGTGATCGTCCTTGGACCAAATTTGGAGTCACTGACATGAAACATTTGCCAGAGAAAATTAAGAAGCATGAAGCGAGCACGTCACACATAGAAAACTGCCTGAAGCTGGCGGTGTTTGGAACTGTGGGTATTGAGCCTCAACTGCGTCGCACGTTTTGCATAAGTATTAGGAAACACAATGAAGAAGTGGACAAGCACCGGCATATTCTTTCCAAGTTCATAGATTGTACACAGTTCTGCGCTGCTTTTGAGTTGCCCTTATGTGTGCAGGAAAGCTCTGCATCCTCTACGGATCGTGGGGTGTATCCCGAGCTCGTGGACTTTGCTGCCCGTATAGACAGTGCCATGGAAGAACATCTGAAAACTGCAACCGTTTTCAAAGGCTCCTCTCACAGAATCCTGATGGAGCTGCTGGACTGTATGTATGATGTCATCAGACAGGTCATCATACAGCAGCTTAAAGAGACTGATTTTGTGGCGGTGCAGGTGGACGAGATGACAGACGTGTTAATAAAGACTCAGTCGTCTCTGCTGTTTCGGTACATTCATAAGAACACGGTCGTTGAGAGATTCTTTGCCTTTGCGGCATTGGAAGGATCTGGTGCAGAAACATTAGCCGCAAACGTGTTGGAAAACCTAAACCTAGTTTTCCCAGATCCCGACGACAAAAAAAGGTTAATCTCTCAAAGCTATGATGGCGCGAGTGTGATGCGGGGAGAGTCTGAAGGTTTACAAAAGAAGGTGAAGGACCTGTACCCCAATGCTTATCCTGTGCATTGCTACGCCCACCAACTCGGCCTGGTCATGGAGCAAGTGGCCTCCAAAATCCCCGCAGTGCGAGTTTTCTTTTGCTCCCTGTCCTCGGTCGCAAAGTATTTTGCCCAGTCTCTGAAGAGGACGACCGTGCTCAGTGAGGTGGCGGGCCGGGGCCTGGCGAGATGTTCACCAACACACTGGAAAGTTCATGCAAGAATCTTGAAATTTATCTTTGAGAACAGACTGGTTCTCCTGGAATGTTTCATAAAGATTACCTGCGCTCCAGGACGCTTCGATACCGTAACGGTTAGTAAGGCTGCCACGTACGCAGAACTGCTGAAAGAAGTGGACTTCTTATACTTTGTACATTTATTCCATGAGATCATGCCACACGTGGACAAACTCTCCACGGAGCTTCAGAGGAAAGATATCCAGTCTCCATTCATTCGCATAGCGATGGAGGACTTCACCGGCTGCATACAGAGGATTTCTGAATCTGTCGAAGGCATAGAGGGAAAACTGGCCAAGCTGCCCGCACTCTACAGCCACAACGAGACCGACATGGCCACCTTGAACCAAACGGCAAAGCAGGTGTGTGACATTGTAATGGCTGAGGCAAAGGAACGCTTTGAATTTTCTAAACACCTGCTAAGTGCCACCTTGTTCGCTTCGGAGCTGCTTCCCCAGTATAGACGGTCCTTTCCATTGGATGCGCTGAACGAGACGGCCAGTGCCTATCCCGTGCTGGATAAGGAAAGGCTGCGCACCGAGCTCGAAGTCCTGTACAGGGACAAGGAATTCCATTTCTGCAGCGGATCCGTCGATCTGTTTTCCTTTTTAGTTCGCAATAACCTTAGCGAGGCCTTTAAGGAGACCGTCACCCTGCTAAAAATTCTTCTGACCACGCCGATGATGACGTCCGAGTCGGAACGATGCTTCTCCACGCTGAAAAAAATAGACCTGTTTCTGAAAAGTACAAAGAGCGAAGATCGGCTGAACGTGTTGGCGATGCTGTCCATTGAAAACCAGCTGATCGGGGACATCCCTGACTTCAATACACAAGTGATCGAGAGGTTTTCTGCCCAGAAACATCGCAGGGCACATTTCATGTACAAGTCATGACATGGACAGACTCTGCTCCTTGTGTTTAAGAGGATGGATGTTACTCGCTTTCGTTATTTTGTTTAATAAAACGTTGGTCGATTTTTATTACTTGTAGGTGTTGATTTATATCCCACGATAGGCTGAAGGTCATGTGATCGGAAAATCATTGATACAAGCTGGATTTTGAAAATTAAAACTTTATCAGCAATTGACAGTTCAGTGACAGACGTTGCCAGTTTAAGATACTAAGTGTAATACATTGATTTCCTGTAACATTTGCAGCATGATCTGGATGCAGGGGGCCGTTCTGTCACCCAGGGTGCTAGTAGTGGTTTGGACCAGGACTAGTTTTTACTGCTGTCCCATTCCTCATTAAAGACTGCACAAATTTCTGTCATGGTCACTCACCACTGGGATGCACCAGCACGGATACCGCAGTTGGTGCCGGTTCTCGCTGCAGCAATTCCTGCCGTGCTGTGGGGAGGCTGCAGCAATTCCTGCCGTGCTGTGGGGAGGCTGCAGCAATTCCTGCCGTGCTGTGGGGAGGCTGCAGCAATTCCTGCCGTGCTGTGGGGAGGCTGCAGCAATTCCTGCCGTGCTGTGGGGAGGCTGCAGCAATTCCTGCCGTGCTGTGGGGAGGCTGCAGCAATTCCTGCCGTGCTGTGGGGAGCTGCAGCAATTCCTGCCGTGCTGTGGGGAGGCTGCAGCAATTCCTGCCGTGCTGTGGGGAGGCTGCAGCAATTCCTGCCGTGCTGTGGGGAGGCTGCAGCAATCCTGCCGTGCTGTGGGGAGGCTGCAGCAATTCCTGCCGTGCTGTGGGGAGGCTGCAGCAATTCCTGCCGTGCTGTGGGGAGGCTGCAGCAATTCCTGCCGTGCTGTGGGGAGGCTGCAGCAATTCCTGCCGTGCTGTGGGGAGGCTGCAGCAATTCCTGCCGTGCTGTGGGGAGGCTGCAGCAATTCCTGCCGTGCTGTGGGGAGGCTGCAGCAATTCCTGCCGTGCTGTGGGGAGGCTGCAGCAATTCCTGCCGTGCTGTGGGGAGGCTGCAGCAATTCCTGCCGTGCTGTGGGGAGGCTGCAGCAATTCCTGCCGTGCTGTGGGGAGGCTGCAGCAATTCCTGCCGTGCTGTGGGGAGGCTGCAGCATTTTCCTGCTGTGCTGTGGGGAGGCTGCAGCAATTCCTGCCGTGCTGTGGGGAGGCTGCAGCAATTCCTGCCGTGCTGTGGGGAGGCTGCAGCAATTCCTGCCGTGCTGTGGGGAGGCTGCAGCAATTCCTGCCGTGCTGTGGGGAGGCTGCAGCAATTCCTGCCGTGCTGTGGGGAGGCTGCAGCAATTCCTGCCGTGCTGTGGGGAGGCTGCAGCAATTCCTGCCGTGCTGTGGGGAGGCTGCAGCAATTCCTGCCGTGCTGTGGGGAGGCTGCAGCAATTCCTGCCGTGCTGTGGGGAGGCTGCAGCAATTCCTGCCGTGCTGTGGGGAGGCTGCAGCAATTCCTGCCGTGCTGTGGGGAGGCTGCAGCAATTCCTGCCGTGCTGTGGGGAGGCTGCAGCAATTCCTGCCGTGCTGTGGGGAGGCTGCAACAATTCCTGCAGTGCTGTGGGGAGGCTGCAACAATTCCTGCCGTGGTGTGGGGAGGCTGCAACAATTCCTGCCGTGGTGTGGGGAGGCTGCAGCAATTCCTGCCGTGCTGTGCGGAGGCTGCAGCCGGCTCAACATCTGGACTTTACAGCAAAGCCAGCTAGCTCAACCCAGCTCACCCAGCACCTGTATATTCCGAGGCCGCTGTGGACAGCACTAGTGCAGGTTATTCCTGTGACTTCTGTTCTGTAAGATGTGCAATTTAAACCGCCCCGTACCCATATATCAGTCCGAGAGCATCCACCAAATGCCAAGACCACCTAAAACACTTTAAAGCACCAGTGTCCGTTCTATCCCTCAGGATCCTCTGAGCACTGCCTGTAGATCAATCCGGAAGCACCATGGGGGGGGGGGGGCAGGATACCCCAAAATGTGGGGGATAGTCCATTTAATTTCAGAGCAGATTATGAATTCCTTACCCCTTATTTTTGCGGTGCAGAGATCAGTGGGATCCGCTGTTTGTTTTTGCGGTGCAGAGATCCCCTGCTTCTTGAGCAGCACAAGACCAGAGGACCAATAGTTGCATGTGATCTTCCACCATCCCTGGGCACCTCTGTTCACACAAGCTCGTGGCAGGGCTGTTGCCTGGCTCCATAAAGTCCTTTGGGCTCCGGCAGCCAGTGACCGCATCACCGCTGTTATTGACCATAAGCTCACAAATATTCTGACTCGCATTGCTAATAGAGGTCCGGGTCGCGGCCCCGCTGTCCCCTCCCAATGGGTGGACATGCCGATTATTGCAATTCTCTGGAAATGGGTGGGAACCCTCTAATGACGCCTTCCCTCAGTGTCCTGTTTCTACAATTAATATTCTAGGTAGCGTGCTGCTGCTTACAGAGTTATTTGACAATGCTTTGCTATATTGTCGAAAAGGTAGAAATAATGGAGGTAAAACTCTTATAGGCGCTACTCGCTATCTGAAATTCTAATTACATATACCAGTGTCTATACAAGTGGGTGGTACATAGTATGTATGAATAAACACAGTGCGTAAATAAATACAGATAAAGTTGCATAAGGTGTATGCAAACGCTGGATGCTTGAGAGTCCAAGTGTAAAAAAAGGTACTTATGCGCTTGGTTAATGTCTCTCTAATCCAGGTGATATGGTCTTGAGATGGATGTCCGTTCCTTATCACGTTAGATACAAGGCCTTTGTCTTTCTTTTGCCTCAAAGATAAAAGTGGGACAGGGCACGAGAGTGCGTTCTGATCTACAAACAATCTAATAGATCAAATGGAATCGTACTTACATGGTCGGGAGCTACAATAAAATTAGCTCATATTTCCGTGCATTGTTAGCCCATAAAGGTGGCCAAACGTCCCTTCTTTCTGCCGCTGCTCCTTTCTTTCTCCTCTTAGACTGTGCGGCCCAGGATTCCTGTTCGCCTCCGCTTACACGGATCTCCAGACGCTGCTCAGTATGGGTAAAGGGGACGCAGTTTAAGGTTGAATTTAAGGGATTTTATTAAAATTTGGACATAACATACAGTAAAATAAATGCAGGTAAACTAACCGATTGGGGGTCCTACAGGACGCGTTTCGCCAGTCGCAATGCTTGCCTCCTCAGCTGTGGGACCCTCCAGTGTGGCATGTCTCTTTAAAAGTCCAGATCTCTCATATCATCTTTTTACTTTCATTATCGCTTAGGTTCGCTGTCTTTTACAGGCTCCGATGATGTGGCTCCTTGGTTCCGCCTCGATGTGTGGCATGCGCCAATGGTGGGGAGCGGGGCGGTTACTTTCACTCTGTGTGTGTCGAGTTCCTGCTCATGCGCCGGACTGTCGTTCACGTGACCGATTTTGGCCAATCACGGGCCATAGAGCAGTTCCTTGGGGTTGCTTATCTTTCATGTTACCATATCTAACCGGCATGCCGGGTGGCTCGTACTATTGAGTCTGTATAGGGATTGGGGAACATTAAGGTGCCCATGGGAGTAATCTAATTTTAAACAGGGGAAGTTTTTTGTTTGAGGTTTCTCTCCATCAGAAAAACGCTTTCTAGTCCATTCTTAAAGGCTGTTCTTTTGGAGGTATGGAAATATTGAATTCCCATTAGAAGGTCCTATCAGAAGGTCCTGATGGCAGGTCCCGCTCAAAATCGGGGATCTAAAGGTGGATATGAATTGTGTAGATATTGGGGCTTCTTCGAGGGGGGGGGGAAGGGGGGGTTTGGTGGTGGGAGAATGAGGGACTCTGGTTGTGGCGGACGGGGGCATTCATACAAGGTACTCTTAGGCTAGGGTCAAACGAAAGCATTTTTACACGCGAACGTAAAAAAGTGCGTCCGAACGAATTGACGTATTTTTTCACGGAGTGCGCGAAAACGGTCATACATGCGCATTTTTCGTGCGTGATTTTGTACGGATCGTCAATAAAACTCTTTTTGCGTCTGGACGTTATGTTGGCTGGACATTAGCAGCGTCTGACATCTCCTAATCACGCACACACGCCGCTATGCCGCAGCTGCGCACTCAGTACGTCAGTACTAGCGGTTCAGCGTTCTCAGAAAAATGCGTTCAAATTCCACTTGCGTTGCGCGGCCGGACTTTTGTGCGGCCGTACATCGTATATTGGCCGTCATTGCCCGTCATCTGCTGCTAGTGCGGCCGTAATTATGTGCGCCAGAACGCACGTTAAAAGTGCGCTGGTCTGACCCCAGCCTTAAGGTGGGTTGCCAATGTTTCTGTGGGCCTGGAGAGTAGAAATTGCTATAGCGGCCTGGAGTGCTAATTTGACATCTATGTTGGAGTTAGGTTAAGCTGGGATTGGAGTTTATTGGATGGAGTATAGAGATAAAATTGCTTCATTGCTTGGAAGGAGGAAGTAGGGGTGGGGTCTCGTGGTCTTTACAGGAAGTGGCAGAGCTCAAAATCCATGTGGAGCCCACTAGGATGCAACGAGTTGAATTCATATATGAGCTTCTTTTCCTCTTGCCCGATTTTCTTAGCCAAGTCACCTCCTCTTCTGTCATTCTGAATCTTCTTGATGGCCATGAATTGTAGGTTCCTGGGATCGCTGTTGTGACAAAGTTTAAATTGTGCAGGGACACTGCGTGTTTCAGTCCCTTTTTCTAGATTTCTGACATGCTCCCTAATTCTCACTCCTAGAGCTCTTGTTGTCCTGCCGACGTATTTCTAACCGCATGGGCAAAGGATGAGGTAGATCACATTCTTGGTGAAGCAGGTGGTTATGCCTCGAATCTTCCAGTCACCTCTTCGGTTTTTAATGTCTTTTCTTATTACCAGTTGTTCTGCAACTAATGCAATTCCCGCATCCATAGAATCCATCTTTCTGTTGGAATGACCCTTCTTTTTTGATGGATCTATCTTTGACATTAGATTCTTTGCACCTCTGCATATAAACCTAGGTCTGGGTGGCAGTAAATCTTTTAATATTGGGTCTTCTTTAATAATTGGCCAGAAGCGCTTTATGATCTTCTTGATTTCATTCTTTTGCTGAGTATACGTAAACAGAAATGGGATATCCCCCTGGTTGGAGAGGGCTTGGGCTTTCTTCTTATATGTGAGGAATTCTTCTTCTCTCTGTCTCTTTAATTTCATTCCTTGTTGTTTCCAGGGTTCTTTTATCGAAGCCCGTGTCAAGGAAGGCTGCCATCATAGTCTCAGTCTGTGTTTCATAGTCTGAGGCAAAATTACACCAAAACCTCAGTCTGATAAATTGACCCTTGGGAACCCCATCGAGCCACCTGCTGAGGTGGCAGCTGTCCTTGCCTATGTAGCTGTTGGAGTCAACTGGTTTAAAGAAAGTTCTTGTTAATAACTTGTCACCCTCTGGAAAAATAGTAAGATCTAGGGGGTCCAGTCATTGGTAGGGGGTCCAGTCATTGCTGCGGGGTCCAGTCATTGCTGCGGGGTCCAGTCATTGCTGCGGGGCCCAGTCATTGCTGCGGGGCCCAGTCATTGCTGCGGGGCCCAGTCATTGGTAGGGGGTCCAGTCATTGGTAGGGGGTCCAGTCATTGCTGCGGGGTCCAGTCATTGCTGCGGGGCCCAGTCATTGCTGCGGGGCCCAGTCATTGCTGCGGGGCCCAGTCATTGCTAGGGGGCCCAGTCATTGCTGCGGGGCCCAGTCATTGCTAGGGGGTCCAGTCATTGCTGCGGGGCCCAGTCATTGCTGCGGGGTCCAGTCATTGCTAGGGGGTCCAGTCATTGCTGCGGGGCCCAGTCATTGCTGCGGGGTCCAGTCATTGCTGCGGGGTCCAGTCATTGCTGCGGGGCCCAGTCATTGCTGCGGGGCCCAGTCATTGCTGCGGGGTCCAGTCATTGCTGCGGGGTCCAGTCATTGCTAGGGGGTCCAGTCATTGCTGCGGGGTCCAGTCATTGCTGCGGGGTCCAGTCATTGCTGCGGGGCCCAAGGCAGCTGCTCCCAGCCTGCAAAAATCATGGCATCTGTGCTGTGTAAGGACATGTCATGTGACCGCAGAGAGGAGAAGGTGAGGCCTCGCGAGAGATGCGGTTGGCTCCTCCTCTTCAATATACAGTTCTCCTTCTCTCGCCGCTGTTCCGTTGAGGATTGCCTGCCTGTCGAATAATGCCTGGGCCGCTCTGCGCATGCGCCTGGTGCACCGACGTCATTATGAATTAATAAAGTTAGTCTAATTTCGCTCAGCATCGGATCATTCGGACACGAGCGCCCGATCAGAGGTTCAGTGAGAGAGAGGGATATATATATATATAGCAATGGGAAATAATTTTTATATATAAATAAATGCATAAAATCACCATTACAAAATATATTAATGAAAAGAAACCCGTTATCCTATTGAAGTACAGCACCATTACAGCAGCTGCTCACCGCTCGCCAACTGTAAACATGGTGCCATATTCTGAAATTAGAGTAACTTTATTAATTCATAATGACGTCGGTGCACCAGGCGCATGCGCAGAGCGGCCCAGGCATTATTCGACAGGCAGGCAGGCAATCCTCGACAGAACACCGGGTCCCGGCTCGGCATGATGTGTGGGGGGGCTGGTGTGTGTGTATTGGGGGGGGGCTGGTGTGTGTATTGGGGGGGGCTGGTGTGTGTATTGGGGGGGCTGGTGTGTGTGTAGTGGGGGGGGGCTGGTGTTGTCTTGGGGGGCTGGTGTGTGTGTTTGGGGGGGTGGTGTGTGTGTGGGGGGGCTGGTGTGTGTGTGGGGGGGCTGGTGTGTGTGTATTGGGGGGGTGGTTGTGTGTGTGTATTGGGGGGGGCTGGTGTGTGTGTATTGGGGGGGCTGGTGTGTGTATTGGGGGGGCTGGTGTGTGTGTATTGGGGGGGGCTGGTGTGTGTGTATTGGGGGGGCTGGTGTGTGTGTTGGGGGGGCCTGTGTGTGTGTGTGGGGGGGGGGGCTGGTGTGTGTGTAGTGGGGGGGGCTGGTGTGTGTGTATTGGGGGGGGCTGGTGTGTGTGTAGTGGGGGGGGGCTGTGTGTGTATTGGGGGGGGGCTGTTGTGTGTGTATTGGGGGCTGGTGTGTGTGTATTGGGGGGGCTGGTGTGTGTGTATTGGGGGGGGGTGGTGTGTGTGTGTATTGGGGGGGCTGGTGTGTGTATTGGGGGGGCTGGTGTGTGTGTTTGGGGGGGCTGGTGTGTGTATTGGGGGGCTGGTGTGTGTGTGTGGGGGCTGGTGTGTGTATTGGGGGGGCTGGTGTGTGTATTGGGGGCTGGTGTGTGTGTATTGGGGGGCTGGTGTGTGTGTATTGGGGGGCTGGTGTGTGTTATTGGGGGGCTGGTGTGTGTGTTATTGGGGGGGCTGGTGTGTGTGTATTGGGGGGCTGGTGTGTGTGTTTGGGGGGCTGGTGTGTGTGTGTATTGGGGGGCTGGTGTGTGTGTATTGGGGGGGCTGGTGTGTGTCTTGGGGGGCTGGTGTGTGTGTTGGGGGGGGCTGGTGTGGTGTGTTTGGGGGGGCTGGTGTGTGTGTCTGGGGGGGCTGGTGTGTGTGTGTATTGGGGGCTGTGTGTGTGTTCTTGGGGGGCTGGTGTGTGTGTATGGGGGGGCTGGTGTGTGTGTCTTGGGGGGGCTGGTGTGTGTATTGGGGGGCTGGTGTGTGTGTGTATGGGGGGGCTGGTGTGTGTGTGTATGGGGGGGGCTGGTGTGTGTGTTGGGGGGGGCTGGTGGTGTATATTGGGGGGCCTGGGTGGTGTGGTGTGTTGGGAGGGGGGGGGCTGTGTGTGTGTAGTGGGGGGGGCTGGTGTGTGTGTATTGGGGGGCTGGTGTGTGTATGGGGGGTGCTGGTGGTGTGTAAGTGGGGGGCTGGTGTGGTGTGTATGTGGGGGGCTGTGTGTGTGTGTATTGGGGGGGCTGGTGTGTGTGTAGTGGGGGGCTGGTGTGTGTGTAGTGGGGGGGGCTGGTGGTGTGTAAGTGGGGGCTGGTGTATGGGGGGGGCTGGTGTGTGTGTGTGGGGGGGCCTGGTGTGTGTAGTGGGGGGGGGGGGTATGGTGTGTGGTGTAGTGGGGGGGGCTGGTGTGTGTGTAGTGGGGGGGGGCTGGTGTGTGTGTATTGGGGGGGCCTGGTGTGTGTGTTGGTGGGGGGGGGGGGCCTGGTGTGGTGTGTAGTGGGGGGGGGCTGGTGTGTGTGTATTGGGGGGGCTGGTGTGTGTGTATTGGGGGGGTGTGGTTGTGTGGTGTGTATTGGGGGGGCTGGTGTGTGTATTGGGGGGGGCTGGTGTGTGTGTTGGGGGGGCTGGTGTGTGTTTGGGGGGGCTGGTGTGTGTATTGGGGGCTGGTGTGTGTTATTGGGGGGGGGTGGTGTGTGTATTGGGGGCTGGTGTGTGTGTATTGGGGGGGCTGGTGTGTGTGTATTGGGGGGCTTGGTGTGTGTATTGGGGGGGCTGGTGTGTGTATTGGGGGGCTTGGTGGTGTGTATTGGGGGGCTGGTGTGTGTGTATTGGGGGGCTGGTGTGTGTGTTTGGGGGGGCTGGTGTGTGTGTATTGGGGGGGCTGGTGTGTGTGTTGGGGGGCTGGTGTGTGTGTGTGTATGGGGGGCTGGTGCTGGTGGTGTATTGGGGGGGCTGGTGTGTGTGTATTGGGGGGCTGGTGTGTGTGTATT
>RXON01002621.1:5000-13792 GCA_009667805.1 Leptobrachium leishanense
CAGCCAGACGGACACGTCTATCCATCCAGCCAGCAAGACACGTCTATCCAGCCAGCCAGACACGTCTATCCATCCAGCCAACCAGACATGTCTAGCCAGCCAGACACATCTATCCATCCATCCAGCCAGACATGTCCAGCCAGCCAGACACGTCTATCCATCCAGCCAGCCAGACACGTCTATCCATCCATCCAGCCAGACGGACACGTCTATCCATCCAGCCAGCCAGACAAGTCTATCCATCCAGCCAGCCAGACACGTCTATCCATCCAGCCAACCAGACATGTCCAGCCAGACATGTCCAGCCAGCCAGACACGTCTATCCATCCATCCAGCCAGACAGACACGTCTATCCATCCAGCCAGCTAGACACGTCTATCCATCAGCCAGACACGTCTATCCATCCAGCCAGCCAGACATGTCCAGCCAGCCAGAAACATCTATCCATCCATCCAGCCAGACAAGTCTTTCCATCCAGCCAGCCAGACAAGTCTATCCATCCAGCCAGCCAGACACGTCTATCCATCCAGCCAACCAGACATGTCCAGCCAGCCAGACACGTCTATCCATCCATCCAGCCAGACATGTCCAGCCAGACATGTCCAGCCAGCCAGACACGTCTATCCATCCATCCAGCCAGACAGACACGTCTATCCATCCAGCCAGCAAGAAACGTCTATCCAGCCAGCCAGACACGTCTATCCATCCAGCCAACCAGACATGTCTAGCCAGCCAGACACATCTATCCATCCATCCAGCCAGACATGTCCAGCCAGCCAGACACGTCTATCCATCCAGCCAGCCAGACACGTCTATCCATCCAGCCAGCCAGACACGTCTATCCATCCATCCAGCCAGACGGACACGTCTATCCATCCAGCCAGCCAGACAAGTCTATCCATCCAGCCAGCCAGACACGTCTATCCATCCAGCCAACCAGACATGTCCAGCCAGCCAGACACGTCTATCCATCCATCCAGCCAGACATGTCCAGCCAGCCAGACATGTCTATCCATCCATCCAGCCAGACACGTCTATCTATCCATCCAGTCAGCCAGACACGTCTATCCATCCAGCCAGCCAGACACGTCTATCCATCCAGCCAGCCAGACACGTCTATCCATCCAGCCAATCAGACATTTCCAGCCAGCCAGACACGTCTTTCCATCCATCCAGCCAGACATGTCCAGCTGCCAGACACGTCTATCCTTCCAGCCAGACAGACACATCTATCCATCCAGCCAGCCAGACACGTCTATCTATCCAGCCAACCTGACATGTCCAGCCAGCCAGACACGTCTATCCGTCCATCCAGCCAGACATTTCCAGCCAGCCAGACACGTCTATCCATCCATGCAGCCAGACGGACACTTCTTTCCATCCAGCCAGCAAGACACGTCTATCCAGCCAGCCAGACACGTCTATCCATCCAGGCAACCAGACATGTCTAGCCAGCCAGACACATCTATCCATCCATCCAGCCAGACATGTCCAGCCAGCCAGACACGTCTATCCATCCATGCAGCCAGACGGACACGTCTTTCCATCCAGCCAGCAAGACACGTCTATCCATCCAGCCAGCGAGACACGACTATCCATCCAGCCAGCCAGACACGTCTATCCATTCAGCCCACCAGACATGTCCAGCCAGCCAGACACGTCTATCCATCCATCCAGCCAGACATGTCCAGCCAGACATGTCCAGCCAGCCAGACACGTCTATCCATCCATCCAGCCAGACAGACACGTCTATCCATCCAGCCAGCTAGACACGTCTATCCATCCAGCCAGCCAGACACGTCTATCCATCCAGCCAACCAGACATGTCCAGCCAGCCAGACACGTCTATCCATCCATCCAGCCAGACAAGTCTTTCCATCCAGCCAGCCAGACACGTCTATCCATCCAGCCAGCCAGACACGTCTATCCATCCATCCAGCCAGACGGACACGTCTATCCATCCAGCCAGCCAGACAAGTCTATCCATCCAGCCAGCCAGACACGTCTATCCATCCAGCCAACCAGATATGTCCAGCCAGCCAGACACGTCTATCCATCCATCCAGCCAGACATGTCCAGCCAGACATATCCAGGCAGCCAGACACGTCTATCCATCCATCCAGCCAGACAGACACGTCTATCCATCCAGCCAGCTAGACACGTCTATCCATCCAGCCAGCCAGACACGTCTATCCATCCAGCCAACCAGACATGTCCAGCCAGCCAGACACGTCTATCCATCCAGCCAGACATGTCCAGCCAGCCAGACATGTCTATCCATCCATCCAGCCAGATACGTCCAGCCAGCCAGACACGTCTATCTATCCATCCAGCCAGCCAGACGCGTCTTTCCATCCATCCAGCCAGACATGTCCAGCCAGCCAGACACGTCTATCCATCCAGCCAGACAAGTCTTTCCATCCAGCCAGCCAGACACGTCTATCCATCCAGCCAGCCAGACACGTCTATCCATCCATCCAGCCAGACATGTCCAGCCAGCCAGACACATCTATCCATCCATCCAGCCAGACATGTCCAGCCAGACATGTCCAGCCAGCCAGACACTTCTATCCATCCTTCCAGCCAGACAGACACGTCTATCCATCCAGCCAGCTAGACACGTCTATCCATCCAGCCAGCCAGACACGTCTATCCATCCAGCCCACCAGACATGTCCAGCCAGCCAGACACGTCTATCCATCCAGCCAGCCAGACATGTCCAGCCAGACATGTCCAGCCAGACATGTCCAGCCAGCCAGACACGTCTATCCATTAATCCAGCCAGCCAGACACGTCTATCCATCCAGCCAACGAGACATGTCCAGCCAGCCAGACATGTCTATCCATCCAGCCAGCCAGACACGTGTATCCATCCATCCAGCCAGACGGACACGTCTATCCATCCAGCCAGCCAGACAAGTCTATCCATCCAGCCTGCCAGACACGTCTATCCATCCAGCCAACCAGACATGTCCAGCCAGCCAGACACGTCTATCCATCCATCCAGGCAGACATGTCCAGCCAGACATGTCCAGCCAGCCAGACACGTCTATCCATCCATGCAGCCAGACGGACACGTCTATCCATCCAGCCAACCAGACATGTCCAGCCAGCCAGACACGTCTATCCATCCATCCAGCCAGACATGTCCAGCCAGCCAGACATGTCTATCCATCCATCCAGCCAGACATGTCCAGCCAGCCAGACACGTCTATCTATCCATCCAGCCAGCCAGACACGTCTTTCCATCCATCCAGCCAGACATGTCCAGCCAGCCAGACACGTCTATCCATCCAGCCAGACAAGTCTTTCCATCCAGCCAGCCAGACACGTCTATCCATCCAGCCAGCCAGACACGTCTATCAACCATCCAGCCAGACGGACACGTCTATCCATCCAGCCAGCCAGACAAGTCTATCCATCCAGCCAGCCAGACACGTCTATCCATCCAGCCAACCAGACATGTCCAGCCAGCCAGACACGTCTATCCATCCATCCAGCCAGACATGTCCAGCCAGCCAGACATGTCTATCCATCCATCCAGCCAGACATGTCCATCCAGCCAGACACGTCTATCTATCCATCCAGCCAGCCAGACACGTCTTTCCATCCATCCAGCCAGACATGTCCAGCCAGCCAGACACGTCTATCCATCCAGCCAGACAAGTCTTTCCATCCAGCCAGCCAGACACGTCTATCCAGCCAGCCAGACACGTCTATCAATCCATCCAGCCAGACGGACACGTCTATCCATCCAGCCAGCCAGACAAGTCTATCCATCCAGCCAGCCAGACACGTCTATCCATCCAGCCAACCAGACATGTCCAGCCAGCCAGACACGTCTATCCATCCATCCAGCCAGACATGTCCAGCCAGCCAGACACTTCTATCCATCCATCCAGCCAGACATTTCCAGCCAGCCAGACACGTCTATCCATCCATGCAGCCAGACGGACACGTCTATCCATCCAGCCAGCAAGACACGTCTATCCAGATAGCCAGACACGTCTATCCATCCAGCCAGCCAGACACGTCTATCCATCCAGCCAGCCAGACACATCTATCCATCCAGCCAGCCAGACACGTCTATCCATCCAGCCAGACAGACACGTCTATCCATCCAGCCAGCCAGACACGTCTATCCATCCAGCCAATCAGACATGTCCAGCCAGCCAGACACGTCTTTCCATCCATCCAGGAGACATGTCCAGCCAGCCAGACACGTCTATCCATCCAGCCAGACAGACACATCTATCCATCCAGCCAGCCAGACATGACTATCTATCCAGCCAACTTGACATGTCCAGCCAGCCAGACACGTCTATCCATCCATGCAGCCAGACAGACAAGTATATCCATCCAGCCAGCAAGACACATCTATCCAGCCAGCCAGACACGTCTATCCGTCCAGCCAACCAGACATGTCTAGCCAGCCAGACACGTCTATCCATCCATCCAGCCAGACATGTCCAGCCAGACATGTCCAGCCAGCCAGACACTTCTATCCATCCTTCCAGCCAGACAGACATGTCTATCCTTCCAGCCAGCTAGACACGTCTATCCATCCAGCCAGCTAGACACGTCTTTCCATTGAGCCAGCCAGACACGTCTATCCATCCAGCCAACCAGACATGTCCAGCCAGCCAGACACGTCTATCCATCCATCCAGCCAGACAAGTCTTTCCATCCAGCCAGCCAGACACGTCTATCCATCCAGCCAGCCAGACACGTCTATCCATCCATCCAGCCAGACGGACACGTCTATCCATCCAGCCAGCCAGACAAGTCTATCCATCCAGCCAGCCAGACAAGTCTATCCATCCAGCCAGCCAGACACGTCTATCCATCCAGCCAACCAGACATGTCCAGCCAGCCAGACACGTCTATCCATCCATCCAGCCAGACATGTCCAGCCAGACATGTCCAGGCAGCCAGACACGTCTATCCATCCATCCAGCCAGACAGACACGTCTATCCATCCAGCCAGCTAGACACGTCTATCCATCCAGCCAGCCAGACACGTCTATCCATCCAGCCAACCAGACATGTCCAGCCAGCCAGACACGTCTATCCATCCATCCAGCCAGACATGTCCAGTCAGACATGTCCAGCCAGCCAGACACGTCTATCTATCCTTCCAGCCAGACAGACACGTCTATCCATCCAGCCAGCTAGACACGTCTATCCATCCAGCCAGCCAGACACGTCTATCCATCCAGCCCACCAGACATGTCCAGCCAGACATGTCCAGCCAGCCAGACACGTCTATCCATCCATCCAGCCAGACAGACACGTCTATCCATCCAGCCAGCTAGACACGTCTATCCATCCAGCCAGCCAGACACGTCTATCCATCCAGCCAGCCAGACACGTCTATCCATCCAGCCAATCAGACATGTCCAGCCAGCCAGACACGTCTTTCCATCCATCCAGCCAGACATGTCCAGCCAGCCAGACACGTCTATCCATCCAGCCAGACAGACACATCTATCCATCCAGCCAGCCAGACACGTCTATCCATCCAGCCAACCAGACATATCTAGCCAGCCAGACACATCTATCCATCCAGCCAGACATGTCCAGCCAGCCAAACACGTCTATCCATCCAGCCAGCCAGACAGACACGTCTATCCATCCATCCAGCCAGACGGACACGTCTATCCATCCAGCCAGCCAGACAAGTCTATCCATCCAGCCAGCCAGACACGTCTATCCATCCAGCCAACCAGACATGTCCAGCCAGCCAGACACGTCTATCCATCCATCCAGCCAGACATGTCCAGCCAGACATGTCCAGCCAGCCAGACACGTCTATCCATTGTGACGGGTTCACTCGGGGCAGGCTATGTGAGGGCCGGTACCTGAGTAGAAGGCTGGAAGTAGCCACCTTCCCAGTTCAGGGTTAACTGAGTGATTGCTCATTCACCACAGCTGCCCCACCCTTCCCTATAAGAAGTCTCAGTTCCTTCCAGTTCATTGAGGGGTTGGAGACAGAAGGAGGAAGGAGTTGGAGACTGTGGTGAAAAAGTAAGGAATCTGTTATATTGGAAAGTGTTTTTTGTTTCTGGGGAACCCGTTTAGTGGGCCCAGGAGTAGACAGGTTTGTCTGTTGTCAGTTAGCCTCCCAATAGGAATAGGATATCTTTTTTTGTTGTTTATTTTCTCTGTTTGTGGAAAACCCCTTTGCTGCTGCAAATAAAAACGCTTAGAAAACCCACGTTGCTGTGCCCGCAGTACCTGCTTCTCCACAAGTGGTGGCAGCGGTGGGATTTTGTACCTGCTGTGCGCTGGCAGTAGCAACAAGGGTACAGAACCCACAGTTACAATGGAGGACTTATTAAAAGCACTGGTATGTGCCACGGCAACGCAGCAGGAGAGCAACCGCCTAATACAGGCACAGATTGGGGCCGTGATGGAGGCCCAGAAAGCTGACCACGAACTGCTTCAAGCAATGGTACGAGGTTTGGCGACGCAAGCACCCCCTAGCCAGGAGACCAGGATTCAAGCTAGTTGCTACCTTCAGAAGATGTTGCCTGAGGATGACGTGGAAGCATACCTCCGTGCCTTTGAGCGCACTCCTACTCGGGAGGCCTGGCCTACAGACAAGTGGCGGGGGATTATCGCACCCTTCCTGATTGAGAGGCCCAAAAGGCCTACTATGACCTGGAGGAAGTCCAGGCTACGGACTATAAACTCTTAAAGGCTGAAATCCTGGCCCGGTTCGGAGTGACAAAAGCTGTGAGAGCGCGACGCTTCTCTAACTGGACGTATGAGGAGAAGACACCACCCCGGACGCAGATGTTCGACCTAATGCATTTGGCTCGGAAGTGGCTCCAGCCTGAGCACCAAAGCCCCACGCAGATAGTGAAACCCTGGTGTTGGATAAGTTCCTACGCGGACTCCCACGCAGCCTCCGTGAATGGGTGGGACAAGGGAACCCGGTACCTATGATGACATGGTGGCCCAAGTAGAGCGCTACCTGGCTGCAAAAGACTTCGAGGACTCGCCCAGGAGGTCGCCAAAGGTCGTTGTGGGGAGCATCCCCACCCATAGAAAGGAGCGGCCTCAAAAAGTCTTCGGCTCCACAACTAGGTCGAACGGGTCGGCAATCCTGCCAGCACCTGGGGACCAGTGCGTTACTCAGACCACAGCAACACTTTTCGAAGAGGGAATGAGCCCCAAAGGAACTCGATACAGTGCTTTGAGTGTGGCGAACTGGGACATATTCGAGCCAGGTGTCCTAACACGTCCGAGCCCATGCAGTGTGGGCTGGGTGAGGACCCCCGGAATTTCTGCGGACTGATATGTATGACTGGCCTGGTGGAAGGGACTCAGACTTTTCGAGTGCCCGTCCTGCTGAACGGACTACAGGCAGTGGCACTTGCGGACTCCGGTAGTGCCATAACATTGGTGTCAGGCAAACTGGTGGGCCGGACAATTTACAGAAAGATAAGACTGTGGGAGTGTTGTGCGTACATGGTAGTACCGTTCGTTATCCCACGGCGTTAGTCGCTGTCTCTGTGGGGGCAAGGGTACGGTCTGTCCCAGCTGTGGTGGTACCCAACTTACCCTATTCCCTTGTCTTAGGGAGGGATTTCCCGGACTTTCAGACCATATTGCAGGGGTTATCTGTTGGTACGGCCACTGCCGACCTTGATGAGGGTACTAACGACATCACCGAGGTGTTCCCATTCCACGATACGTCTTTTTGTCAGAAACCTCCTAACCCCGGAAAACACGCAGAGAGAGGCGAGAAGCCAACACGGCTTTACCAGAGCTCGGGCTGAGGCTCTGGTGAACACCCCGGCCAAAAGATATCAAAAGGGGTGGCCACCCAGGTGACAGAGACAGAATTGGGGGTCCCTGTAACACATACGAGTGAGGAGGTGAATGAGGCTCCTAACTCTGGGGCTCTACCTCTGATGGGAATGACTCAGGGGGAGGGGTCCGGGAACACTGTTTTTGGGAACGACCAAGCTAGTGATCCTTTGTTACAGACTGCGAGAAGCAGGGTGATTGAGGTGAACGGGGTGCCGGTGGAAGGGGCAATAAAGAGTTATCCGTACTTTATTTTGAAGAGTGATCTGTTGTACCGGGTCATCATGGAGGGAGGTCAGGAAATTGAACAGTTGGTGGTTCCGTCCTCTCAGACCAGAAAGGTACTCGACTTCGCTCATTCCCATGTGCTAGGAGGGCACTTAGGGGTTGAGAAGACCCAGGAGCGGGTCCTGCGCAGGTTCTTCTGGCCGGGGGTTTATGAGGCGGTGAAACGGTACTGTGCCTCATGCCCCGAATGTCAGTTGGCATCTCCTAAGCCACACTTGAGAGCCCCTCTCATACCCCTCCCGGTCATTGATGTCCCCTTTGAAAGGATCGCAATGGACATTGTGGGTCCGTTAGAAAAATCCGCACGTGGACACCAGAACATATTGGTGATCCTGGATTATGCCACTCGGTATCCTGAAGCCGTTCCTTGCGCAAAGCAAATGCAAGGAACATTGCCCGAGAGTTGGTTCAGGTATTCGCACGAGTGGGCATCCCGAAAGAGATCCTGACCGATCAGGGTACTCCTTTTGTTCCCGTCTGATGAAAGAGCTGTGTCACTTGTTAAAGATACAGGCGCTAAAGACCTCCGTGTATCACCGCAGACGGATGGGCTTGTCGAGCGGTTCAACCGCACCCTAAAGGGGATGCTGAGGAAGGTTGTTAACAGGGAAGGAAATGACTGGGACATGTTATTGCCGTACTTGTTGTTTGCTATACGTGAGATTCCCCAGAGCTCGACCCGCTTC